>NW_006498320.1:2408475-2558895 GCF_000471905.2 Amborella trichopoda
TATTAATCAGACAAGTCATCTTGAAAGTCGTCATGCGCATCATCAATATCATCCTCGATGGCCTCCATGTATTCTTTTTCATCGGTCTCCTCTGAGTCAGCTTCCTCCTCGACCTCCGAAGTTAATGTGCTAGTGCGACTAGACCCAGCAGCTCCTCTACTCCTTTGTGCTCTAGTGTTAGGTCGATCTTCTTCACTAGCCCCTGTTGTTAGCTCGACATCAAGCCATGTAAGATCCTCACCCTCAAACACACGCTCTTGTCTTGGATCCATGGTCCACTCACTTATGGAATCACCATCAGCTTCATATAATTGAATAGAGTTGAGCTTCATACGATTTTCATACCTCTCCCTAAGCCGCTCCTTATACCGCACATAAACCAAATCATTCAACTTTTTCTGCTCCAACCTATTTCTTTTTTTTGTATGGAGCTGTAGTAGAAATTTGAAATCAGATAAATTAGATTTTAGATTAGAAAATTGAAATTCAAGAAATAAGGATTAAGGAATAAAGAGTAAAGGACTTACATGCTCAAATGCACTCCAATTGCACTCACAACCAGATGAGCTACTTGTGAGATTCAATACTTGAATAGCGAGACGTTGTAGATTTGGTGTCTCGCTTTCATATAATGCCCACCATGCAGCTGTATAATATTTTATAATTTAGAATATAGTTAAAAATTAAGTGTATAAAATAAACAATAGAACTATACATAAAGTAAGAGACAAGTAAGATTATTTTTGGGCTGGTGGCCTCTACCTGAATCTGTAGTATCCCTATTTCGAGTGGCAATATCTCTCCCAAAGTTTCTCAAGGCTAACTCGAACTTAATCAATTCATAGCTCTGGATCTCATCCTGGATATCTTTGTCTGGCACCAACCTCTCCAGCACATCTAAGAACCCACCATTTATTATACGATCTGACTCAATGGATGGGTGCTTGTAGTGAAGAGATGGGTTTTGAAAATAACCGGCTGAATGGAGGTGCCTGTGAAGCTGGGTATCTCATCTCATATCAATAATTTCAAGTATAGCCTTGCACACATCCTTTAAAACATCTTTTATTTCAGTTCTTACCCTAGTCATTGCTTCATGTATGTAGCCCATAGCGGACTTCGCATCACTATCAACCAGTCGAAGCGCTCTCATTAAAGGGCGAGCCACCGCCAATGCAAGAATTATTTGACTCCAAAACGATGTATTCAGAATAATTTTTTCAGCCTTTCTCTCATCCTTATGCGTTGACTATTTGCTTTGACTCCATTGCTCTGAAGCAAACATAGTCCTCAAGGCACTTTTTTGCTTGACTAGGCTTCGAAGAGTGAGAAATGACGTGAAAAATCTAGTGATACCCAGTCTCTCTAATTCTCTCTTCTTTGTAAAAGCCCTCATCATGCTTAGGACTATGGTGTGATTGTAAATAAATTCAACAACAAACATAGCTCTTGAAATCACGCCACTAAATAAAGATGTTGTACTCATTTCCTTAAGCATAAGATTAACACAATGAGCTGCGCAAGAAGTCCAAAACATTTGCTTCCTTTTCAAAGTCAAAAAATGCCCAGTTGCAGCATACTTAGCACCATTGTCAGTGACAATTTGTACCACATTTTGCTCCCCATCAAAATCGACAATCTCATCCATCAAGCCACATAAGTATGTACCATCATGTGACTTGTCTGATGCATCAATAGACTCAACAAAAAAAGTACATGTTGGGCAGTTAACCAAAAAATTAATGAATGCCTTTGATTTCCCATCGGACCAACCATCACACATAATAGTGGCCCATATTTCTCCCACCCTTCTCTCTGAGAAATCAAATTTTATTCACATCAAATACAACATCCTTCAGCGAGGGCTCCCTAACCTCATGTAGTGAAGAAGGAATAAGTCCTGGGCCATATTTTGCTCAATTGCCTGGACCATGCATGCAAAACTATCTAGAGTTATAGTATTAAAAGGAATGTTGGCCATGTAAATCCATTTTGCAATCCACTTACATACCGACTTCCTTTGTTCTTTCTTATATTTATTTTCAATTGTGGTTTGTTTTGTTTTTTTTTTTTCTCTCCTGAACCACAATTTCGGGGCTAGGGGTGAAAAAAGAATCCATTGGCCCCTTAGAGAGAGGTGTTCTTCTCTCAGCACTACCACCAATGTTTATAACCCTATCTCTTGAGGTTGGAGTATGAGTACCCCTTTTCCTTATAGCAACTTCAGACATATCATCATCATCATCATCAACAACATCATCAAATAATTGCATATCATCAAGTAATTCCTTTCTTGTCTTTTTTTTTTTCTCTTTATCTTTTTTCAATCTATCCAAATATTCTCTATATCTCCTTTTTAATATCATTTGTAACTTGTGGGTATGCTCTTACATTCCCAGAAATTTCGGCTAAATGCTCTTTTTGTCGAAAAATACCACCCATATAAGTATTTCCATAGAGCAAGCATATCACATAATTTCTATCTTCCGAATTTTTTAGTTTAGCATATTTCCAAGCCTGATCGTTGTTACTAGAAGATTTGGAAGAAGACATGCCCCAAAAATAAGTATAACAGTATTATTGTACAAGAAGAAATAAAAATTTACTGACTCTGTGAAGTAGTGCTCGATTTCTTCACGGCCTCTGAAATCCCCAATTTATTATCACAAATTCACGTTAACATCCCCAAATCAACAATCAAAGGCATCAAATGCACATCCAAGTATCAAACAACCGCCAAACCGCAGATTTGGATGAAAAAAAAATTTTCGCTAAATTTTTTTTTTCCCTCGATTTGATGCAAAAAAAGCCACAAAAGTGGCTGGAAATCTTCGTTTAGGGGGTATAATAACTCCCCAAACAGTTTCCCTAAACTTTGGAAGTTCAAAAAGACCATTTTGCCCCTCCCCAGGAGCAAAATCAATAATTTTTTCCACGAAAAACAAATGCGGCGCGATGCGGGCGATGCGGCCATGATGCGGGATGCGGCTATGATGCGGCCGCATCTGTCAAAAGCGCATATGCGCCAGTTTGTGATGCGGATGCGAGCGCATCCCGGATGATGGGGCCGCATATGCGAGGATGCGGCAGCATTTTAAAACACTGGTGTTAATTGATCTTGGAGTAATCACATGGTGGTTTTCTTGATCTAACAGCCAAATGAGCAGAAGATGTGTTAGAAGAAGATTGGATCGTGCAATGGCAACAACTGACTAGGTTTTGGACTATTCAGAGTCCATAGTTGAGCTACTTCCCAAGGAAACTTCTGATCATTGCCCTTTACTGGTTTCTGTTTCAAACTTGGGTTCGGTTGGCCCAAAACCATTCAAGTATTTTATCATGTGGGAGAAGCACCCTGATTTTATTGATGTTATCTCTGCTTCCTAGCAAGGTAGAGTGTGAGTACACCCATGTACCATTTTGTTACGAAATTAAAGAGGTTAAGGAGTGACCTGCATACATGGAACAAGGAGTTATTTGGTTATGTGGTGGAATCCATTGCAACAGTTCGACAGTAGTTGTTGTCCTTATATGACAATTTACACAATGATCCTTCCAATGAGGTATTCATGATAGAAGAAAAAATGTATACTCAGAGATTACAGACACTTTTGGGCCAGGAGGAAAGTTTCTGGAGGCAGAAATCCAGGCAAAACTGGCCAAAGAATGAGGATTTTAATACTAAATATTTCCACCTCTCCACTGTGATAAGAAGAAGAACCGACTGAATTATTTCTTTAAAATATCAGAATGGAAATTCTTTAGCTACTGAGGTTGATATTGAAAATCATATGATTCGGTATTTTGAGGATCTACTGGCCCAGGAGAGTGAAACTGACCCCCATTTGGTTGATCAGTTCCTAAAATAAGGATGTGTGATCTAGCCGGAGTATATAATAATTTTTTTCTTTCTTTTTCAATTCTTTTCTTTTTTTCATGGTCTAGATCATTCACAAGAAGTTCTTTTACAGTATAACAACTTCAAATAAAATAAATGAAAAGAATACAATAGGATCTCAAGAACTTAAAGCGATTCAAAACCATAATTTTCATTAACAAAGAAAAGACACAACCTGTGCTTGAGAATAAAAGATACAATAAATAAATATGAAAGAAACAAAAGAGGGTGCCGAAGATTACCTCAACCGGGCTTCTTACACTCCACACTGAGTCACCACCTTCCGATGGCACAAGATCTAATAGTCAACCTTCAATCTCGACCGAGAAAGCAAGTTTGGACTAGCCACACCAATGAAACATGAACCCCTTTGATGACAAACTCAAACCTTAGGTGAATCCCCTTAACAACCTAGTTTGAGAGAGATGCTTCTCTTTTTTACTACAACCATATAGTCTAAACCCCAAAGAGATTAGATATCATTAGAGACACCATGAGAGAGAACCATGAGATGAGAGAGAGAGTGGGGCGTGCCCCCTTTGATTGCATGGGAGAGAGAAGGTTTCCAAAGAGAGAGAAACTCAAGAGATGGGATGTGCCCCTTTTGGTAGGTTAAGAGAGAGAGAGAGATGGAAACTATGTGTAAGAGAAGGTGTAGAGATTTGGGTAGAACTCAAGCCTTTTTTATAATGCTTGAACAAGATTAGGGTTTCTTAAGGTTTTCTATGGCTTGCCACTCATGTGAGATTGAATATGCACCATTGATCGTGGGTGACTTGTGGGATGAGAGATATGAGCAATCCATTCCATAGATGGGCCATCAAAATCCTATGGAAGGTACTAGACCATTATTCCCCACTTTCAAAACCATTTTCCTATCAATTAATTCAAAATAAGAAATTAATATATCATAATATTATCCTTTCTTATTTTATACATAAGCCTTCTCTCAAGCTTCAAAGCTTGACTACAAAATTAGAAGGTTCTCTAATTGGGTTGTGCCACCCAAGGTGGCACATAATGGGCCCCCACCCACTATGCAATGGTGGGCCCAAAAGATCTATTGGGCCTCCCATGCAATTATGTTATTTTTATAGGTCATCCTGACCTGATGCAATTCATAGCTTTATGGTGCACAGGGGGTATCTCTCGCACCTGCACACGCTTCACCCTGAAAGGTGGTACGTTTTCTCGAAAATGACTATCGATGTGTATGCCGTGTGATGGTATAAATGATGAGGCTTTGGTCCCCCCATCTCTAAAGGCCTCCATCACACACAAGGGTCACACAGTCCCTCGGCTCACTCGTTCGGGCATACTCCGACCTCGTCAAGGGATAACCCATATAACCCTCATCAGTTTGTTTCTCTTAGCCCAGGTAACATGGGTTTTCCCCAACCAGACTGACCTAGCATGTCAAGCACAATCCAGTATCAGCATACATCATTTGCTTTGTATGGTCCACAAGGGACCACACTCCCACTAAGTTCATGTTCCACTAAGTTCATGTTTCACTATATAATTTCATTTTACAAGCACTCATAAGGTCTTTAATAGTCGCACTCACCCAACATCTTCCACTTGGCCTTTGAGGGCCTTACATTCTCTCTTCCTTACTTTCTCTCATCCCCAACTCTCTCTCATGTCTCACAAAATCATTAGGTACAAGCCCCTTTGTAAGAAGGTCTGCTATCATTACCTCTGTAGGTATATAGCAAATCTCTCTCTCCCAATCACAATCTCTTTCTCTAGAATTTTTCACTTTTTCTCTCTCAATACATTAATTATGGCTTTCACCATCAATCTTTTCACAAAAGGATTTATGGAGGCAGTGCCTCTTCTCTTCGCTGCTCGAATCTCATCCCGAACATGGTCATAGTCTATCTTTCATATCGCATCACAAATCATGGATCTACTGTCGCAGAAGATAATCACGTACCCTTATTGCATGGGATCTTATCTTCATGAGCTCAAAGGAGTTCTTCAATAAAGCTGCTCCCTTTTGTAGCCACACACTAGCGCCACACATCCAGGTTCCATGGTGAACAATATTATAGTCTGCTATTCCAGCTGGCCTGTCAAACAGTAGCAGGTCCCTCTGGAATATTTAGTTTATCTGGATCTTTCATGGTAGAGTACATGTATATTTGAATATCCAAGCAGCTAAAAAAGCGTGGGACTATAGCAGCTCCCACTCAATTATTGCACGTATAACATATACATTCTTAACATTCTTATGCTTATATCATGATGTAGTATAGCAAGTCTTATGCAATAAGTAATTCAATGCCCATTGGTTTCACAATATGCAAAACCTTCCTGAACCACAAAGGTTCAACCACACCAGTCTTTTTGGTAGTAAATTCATACAAACCAAGTTATCTAATTAACACAACATGTGTCAAGGAAGCCTAGCAAGATGACCTTCCTACAACATTCCTTATAGTTCAAGGTCTTAGGTAATCGAGGATTCTAAATAACTTAAAAAAAAAATGGGTCAAGGCATACGAGTATTTAAAAACCAGTACATAAATAAATGACAGTTTTCTCCCAAGTTTACAAATACCTTCAAGACACAATGTTTTTTCTCTTTAATCAAAAGGCTATTGACTTGGTGTATACATTCACAAGCAATAGTTAGATAATAGTACGGTGGTTTAGAATGATTTTGTATAAAAACTTAGTGGACCTAGCAAAACTATGGGGTTTTCTCAAAACCATATTCATAGACTTAGGTTTTTCTCAAATCATCCAATTTAATTTTAAAATACATGCGTAGTCTTCAAAAATCATTTTACCGCATTCACCTACCAAGTCATGTGTACAGCTACAAAAACAAGTCATAAAGCCCATATTACAATTTTATCCAAAATAAAGCATGACTAAAGAATAGTTATCAAAATCTTGACAAAATACTTCCTTTTAGCAAATATGGAGATTTTATCAAGAGATCGTCATCACATGCAACACATCACATTACTGGACATTATTGGGAGGATGGTCACTAAGACTGAGTTCCATCAGAAAACTCCCTTCATGCTTATATATTTGAATGAGCCATACTCATCTCTCGTGTTTCATATCTCCATCTGTATCACTACTTTAAGTAGTTCATACTCAAGCACAAGGAGGCATAAAAATACAGGGTATTCAAAATCGGCTCTTTCAAATTTGTTAACACTTATCACTTAATGTCTATACACTCCATACATATTCATAAAACAAATAGCCAAAATATAACTAAAGAAGTACGTGAAAAAATACAAAGTTATTGAATCCTCTTTCCTATACGACCTTACAATGTAATGTGGGGTAAATTTCATACCTCAAAACCATGTAGTGTGGTACCTAGGCTTTCTTGATTCTTTGCTTTTACTTGTTGACAAGCTTTTGTGATCTTGGAAGAGCACGCAACTGATGGAGAATATATTAGTCATCGGTTTCATATGTCACCAGTGTTCACAAAATCGAATCGGAACGGTTAACCGGACATGAGCCTAGAAGCGGTTTAACTGGCCTAATCGGTAAACCGGCCAATTCAACCGCTTTAACCGGGCAAGTCCCGAGCAATCAAAAAAGTGTTAAAAAATAAAAAAATACAAAAAACAAAATCTACTAAAATATGAAAAGCATATAAAGAATGATTAAAACAAAACATATTTAAATGAAGTTGAAAATTGATGAAAAAAATAGATTTTAACCCATTTTATATTTTTCAAGGCTATTTTTAAAATTTTCTAAAGAAGATGGGAAAATATAAAAGTGAGTATTAATGACCACAACAATTTTTAATTTTTACCATAATGTAAAGAGTATTTAAAAATGAATTACAAATCAAATTCCTTATTTTTGAGAATTTATATACATTTTTTTGAATTTTTTTTTTTTAAAACACCGGTTGATCACCCTAACCACCCAAAATCGGAACCGGCCATTGGCCAGTTTTGATCTAACCGGGTGGTTAGATCAGGCGATTTTGCGAACACTGCATGTGATGAAGTGTCCATCTCTTCGGCACTTGGATTTTCCCTTTCTCATACCATGAAGAAATACTCTTGTTCATCCCATCATTTCAAATGTCACAAATTTGATTTTCCCACTGATTTTTAACGTTTTTATGCTAACACCAAGTCTTTTTATATATCCCTTCATTTCGAAGAAACCAAGACGCTTTTATAGGTATTGTGTTTCTTCTTCTTTCTGCTATTTCCAGATTGAACACTCTTCACATAGAGTGTCATATCTTGTCATTTCTGTATTACCTCTCTCTGAAGTTTTATTATTATAAACCATACTCTTGGCACACTATAAAGGAAAAGAATACAATAGGATCTCAAGAACTTGAAGCCATTCAAAACCACACTTTTCATTAACAAAGAAAAGACAACCTATGCATGGGAATAAAAGATATAATAAATAAATATGGAAGAAACAAAAGAGGGTGCTGAAGATTACCTCAACCGGGTTTCTTACACTCCACACCGAGTCACCACCTTCCGAGGGCGTGGGATCTAATAGTCAACCTTCAATCTCAACCGAGAAAGCAAGTTTAAATAAGCCACACCAATGAAATATGAACCCTTTTGATCACAAACTCAAACCCTAAGTGAATCCCCTTAGCAACCTCGTTTGAGAGTGATGCTTCTCTTTTTTATCACAACCCTATAGTCTAAACCCCAAAGAGAGATGAGAGATCATGAGAGACACCATGAGAGAGAACCATGAGAGGAGAGAGAGAGTGGGGTGTGTCCCCTTTGATAGGAGAGAGAAGGTTTTCAAAGAGAGAGAAGTCTTTCTATGAGTAGAGCATGCCCCCTTACTTTGGTCAAGACAGAGAGAGAAACTCAAGAGATGAGGCGTGCCCCTTTTGGTAGGTTAAGAGAGAGAGAGATGGAAATTATGTCTAAGCGATAAGGTGTAGAGATTTGGGTAAGGATCAATCATTTTTTATAGTGCTTGAACAAGATTAGGGTTTCATAAGGTTTTTCATGGCTTGCCACTCATGTGAGATTGAATATGCACTATTGATCTTGGGTGACTTGTGGGGTGAGAGATATGAGCTCTCTCCATTCCATAGATGGGCCATCAACAGTTCTTGCCACCCTCTTTGCTCAGTTGTAATCCAAAGGAAAAAGTGGTGGAAGCAGTCCATATGGAGGAGATCAAGGAGTGCATTTGAGATATGAAAAGTGAAAGTGCCCCAGGTTTAGATGGTTTTTGGTGGAATTTTATAAATTTGGATAGGAGGTTATTAAACACAGATTTGTTCTTGGTCCTCAAGGACAGATTCAGTAAAGGTAAGATCTTAAAGCAAATCAATTCCATTTTTATATGTTTGATTCCCAAGGTGGATGCACCTACTGTGATGAAAGACTTTCGACCTATTGTGTAATGTCTTGTATAAAATTATTTAAGATCATCTCTAATTTTTTACGAGTTGTTCTTGATGATATAATTGATCCCAGGTTGGTTCATTACTGATAGCATCCTCATGGTAAATGAACTCATGTCTCTTTTGCCATAGGAATTCAGTTAGGCCTATGATGTGTTTGCAAATTGATTTGGGCAGCGCCTATGATAGGGTTTCTTGGGATTTTATTGTAGGAAGGTTGCATGCCCTGGGTTTTCCTGTTCTATTTGTGCCATGGATTCATTTATGCATCTCCACTACTTCTTTTTCTGCATTGAGAAATGGTTCTCCTAAGGGATATTTTAAAGGGAAGAGAGTCCTTTGAGGCAAGGGGATCCTCTGTCTCCATATTTATTATTACCGGTCTTGGACTTCTTCAGTAGGCAGCTTGATCAAACTATGTTGCAATGTCATATGCCGAGGGCATTCCCATCAGGGTGTGATTATGGGTTTATGTTGATGATGTTCTTATTTTTTGTAAAGCTTCCATTTCTTCCATCGCCGTTGTGCGAGAGGTTATTTCTTTGAAATGACCACTGGTCAGATATTAAATTCTTCAAAAAGCAAGGTTTTTTTTGGTGGCTCACAAGGTGGACATGGTAGAATCCTGAGGGAGTTGGACTTCCTTGAGGGTTCTTTACCAGTGCATTATTTGGGGTTACCGTTGTTTCGTGGACATCTTAGGCACAAATACTGTCATAATCTGCTTGGTAAGGTATTCAAACGGATTGGTACATGGCAGTCTTTATGTCTCTCATATGTAGGTCGTTTAAAGTTGCCTGAGTTAATTCTCAGTGCATCAGCAGTATTCTGGATCTTATCATTTATTCTCTCGAAGAAAGCATGCAATATGATAGAGAGAATACAAAGGAATTTCTTATGGGATGGTGTAGCAGAAAGAAAAGGTCTCCATTCTGTCAAATGGAGGACAGTTTGTCTCCCTTAGGAGCAAGGGGGTCTAGGGGTACGGGACATTGGAGACTTCAATATTGCAGGAATGATGAAGTTGACCTGGAGGATCTTAGCTAACTCTTCTTCATTATTGGCCCGGTTCTTTAAACATATATACTTTTGTAATTCTTCTATATGGGAGGCCAAAGCAAAGTGGGGCTATTCTCATGCTTGGAAGGGTGTTTTACTTGGTTTAACACATCTGAAGGTTAATGTTCAGGGTGCATTGGTAATGGACAAATGGTGGATTTTTTGGTGGATCCATGGCTAGCAGGATGGTCATTATCAGATGTTTATGGTGTTGAGGCTCAAGAGGATTTGGGGGATTTTGCTGAACAAAGGGTTTTTGACTTTATTGGCGGTTCACTCTTGGGTTTTGCCCCTTCCTACATTAGAAACTTTGAGTATATGGAGGGAGCTTAAGAGTTATACTCTCCCGTTACAGCTCAAACGGGATTCACTGGTATGGATTCATTTATGCTAATGGCTTGTTCTAAATCCAAGCAACATGGAACTTTATTTGTTATCGGGGATCTTCCCAGCTTATATTTCGTGCCCTATGGTCTTCTAAATTCCACCCATGGGAAAAATGGTTCTCATGGTTGGCCCTGCATAATCGTTTACCTATTTTCTTCTTATTGCAGCAGCGTGGCATGCAGTTGGATTCATTATGCCCTTTTTGCAGTAACAATGATGACAGTCTCTGTCATCTTTGTTTCATTATCTTTTCTCGCAAGGCGTACGGAGATCGTTAGCTTGGCGACATGGGAAGTGGTTTGTCCCTAATATTTCTGCTCCTCTTAGGAGATGGCTAGCTTTTAGATTTAAATTTCATGGTCTTCTAAATATTTGGACTTTGATCTTCTTCACTACTATTTAGTTTTTATGGGAGGAGCGGAACTGGAGAGTATTTCATTCCAGATCTACTAGGAGAGAACAAATTTTGAAACGCATTACATAACATATTCAGGCGCTAGCAAAGGTTAAACAATGGTCATTTCATTTATCAGAGAAAGCAATCATTGATAACCTTCAGGTAATTTGGCGTCAGCAAAAGCAAGTATCCCTCACCCCAGTGGCGTGGTCATTTCCTGGAGCTCAAAATTATAAACTTAATATAGATGGTGCTTCCATGTGAATTCTTGGTCTAGCAGATGGTGGTGGAGTTATCAAGGACAGCGATGGTGGTCTCATTGCTGCATTTGCAAAAGCATTTTGGTATTGTGTCGAATAACCACGCAGAGTTCTTGGCCCTAGAAGAAAGGATTCAATTAGTTATCCAGAGGGCAAGTTTTCCAGTCCAAAGAGAGTGATTCGGCACTATTTGTCAATGTTATTCAGAATCAATGTCGCGCTCCATGGCGACTACAGACAATCGTTGATAATTGCCGAACCAGACTCTCTTCTTACAGATGGTCTATTGCACATGTTTTCCATGAGGCAAACATGGTTGCCAATGCTCTCGCCAAAAGAGCTTCTGTTGGCCTCAGCGCTACTGCTTGGCATTGCCAACCACCAGACTTAGTTCTTCTTTTTTATTTCAGGATCTGACGCAACTTCCCTACTATAGGGGTGTAAGATAAACAATGTTACTCCTTTTATTTTATTAATGAATAAACAAGTAGGGGGCCTTCTCCCCCATTGACTTACCAAGAAAAAAACTTGCTTAAATAATCCTTCAATGCAAGAACTAGAATATTGTGGATAAGTGATCTTAGGGAGTGCCAATCCTAAACTCGACAGACCACAACCCCATTCAGTTTAGCATTCCCTCTTGGGAAGTTATGGAATGTGCTCCCTTAATGTTAAGGGAACGGAAGTCCATCATTGCGGATCTTTGAGCCTCCCTCGCTCCTATGTTCCCATTTCCGATCCCGAGCTCCCCTCACCCCCATTGCCAGTAACTATAATATTGATTATATGCCTTATATTGATAGGAGATCGCAACTTGATCTCAAGATTTAATGAACACCAGCAAAAGACTATGGTGTTTAAAGGATGAATTTGAGTTCGGTTTCTTGTCATGGCATTACAGTCCCTATTTTTTTTTCTCTTTTATGTGACACTTACTATTTAATTTCTATGGTGAATATGTTATGACATTAAAAAAGTGAAATCATTTCTTTTTTTTTTATGTTTCATTTTGTGTGTGGATGTGTCTATTCTAGGTCTGCTCTCTGACAAATGTACCACCTCCCCCCACCCAATAGTAGTGGGATAAACAAAGCTGAGACCCACCTACAAACCAAACCCATGGAAAACCAATGCCTCGTTACTGTATTTATAGTAGACTTTCAATAACCATTATAGTAATCTGAAGAAAATGACCCACTAAGTTGCACCCTACTTTCCAAACTTGGCTAACAACTTTATCTGAGGCTATAAATGTATTGTAAAGGCCATTATTGAAAGCCACGTGTTGCATGAACCTGCTCTTGCTTTATATTTAAAATATAATAACATGTATAATATATATAATATGTAGCACATATTTAAGGGCTGCTCCCAAACAATCTATCTCATTTACTCCCAATGTAGGTTTTTTAAAGCAGGGGATGATCCACACCCTCCACGTCGATCCACTCGCTTGCTAAAGCTCCCAACAGCTATGGTGTGACCTTTGGAATTTAGTAGTGAATAAACGATACCCCATGTGGTCCTCTGTTTCTGATTCATTTTTATAAGTTTGATACGGAAAAACTGGAATTTTAGGAATATAGTTTTTGAGAGCATGTTACTAGGAGATGGATAAAGGTGAAAACTGGATTGTTGCTGTTGTTTTTATTTGGGAAAAAGTTTACATAAGGATGCAACCTTACTTGTAAAAGTAAGGTTCATTGATCTACATCGTCCATATTATTTGGATGGTGTAGATTTGACATTGTCTCAAAAGACGTACCACTTTCTTGACGTTGTCTTAAAAGATATGTCATATCCAAACCGTCCAACTAAAATAAGTAGTGTAAAACATCGCAATCTTACTTCTACAAGTAAGATTGTCATCTTATACAAACTGCACCCTTTATTTGTGATGGGAGGAATCAATGCTAGGAACCTTGCTGATGATTAGTTTAAACTATTTTGGGGTATGGACGCAATTAGAGAGTTCAAGAGCATTGGGTATCCTACGTTCAAGCTTATTGCTGAGAAATGACAACGTTCTGCTTCTTGATGAAAATAAATGAATATTTATATTGAAAAAGCAATTAATACTTACGGTATGAGGAGTAGGACAAATCCAATTGATCAAGGATATGATCTTGCTAGCTGCTAGCTACTACCTCAAAGTATTACACGTTATGTGCTCCTAAGCGGCCTATAACATAGTTCGCACAAAATACAAAAGTATTAAGAAGTGAAATACTCTATGATACAAACCGGCCTATGGATGTAGTTCGCACAAAATGCCAAAGTATTAATTTCACTCTATGATACAAATTAGCCAGCATTTTCTTATCAATCATCAAGTAGCAAGCATTAATGACTTTGAATCTTGAATGCCTCGGGTATCCTCAGTGGAATCAGAAGAATTGTGTCCATGGGCTGGTAACACTCCATGAGGTGTTGAGTCTAAGATAAAACACACAAGGACAATGACTGATGAAATACCCAGGCATGGTCTGCTTGGTGGTGAGCATATTATTGGAGCACCATTAGCTGTTGGAAGTCGATCAATTGCAAGAAAATATTCAATAAACGATTTTAGAAACCTAATTCTGCCATGGCCGGTCCCAAGAAGGGTTGTGTTATGTACGGCAGCTAGCATCAAACTTTGCCACATCTTTACATGAATCCCTAACCAACCCCAAATAGTTGGGATAGGGCTCCGATGATGATGATGACGATGATGAACTATTTAAGAAACCTATAGGAAGATTAATAGTTGGAGTGTTGCCAAAGACACTTCTCCATGTGTCTTTTATTAACCCCCCATTTAGGCTCATGCTTGGAGCCGTGACAATGCAAGAAAGTCTCGCAAAATTTCCAAGGTGAAGGATTCATTCTTGAATAAGTCTTCACATCAAACAGTTTTAGGACTTGTTCCTAATGAATCCATCTTCATACTTCTTGCATTCTTCCTCATCTGCCTATGTGGTGGCCTATGATGGTTAATAATGGGGCAATGAAATGGGCTTCCTGATTGGTACAATGGCGAATCTTCTAATAGTGATTGTTCGAGATCTTAAGTGTTCCTTCATGAGGAGGCTGAGAACTTCAGTCTAGTCAAGGTCATGCAGCAGCAATTAATACCTATATTGACTGCTCCACCCCATCTTGTGGGTCAATTAAATTAAGATTCATTGCTTTCTAGTCATTCAAAATTGATCAACCAAATAGACCAACCAATCTGGTTGTCACAAAACTCTAAAAACAAAAAAAAGAATCAACTATGACAGTTCTGGTGAGGATAGTTTTATTGACTTATTTTTGTGTATTGCATGCATTGGAGACTTTCTCTTCAATCAATAGGGGTAGACGTTTAGGCAACACTTGCTCTGTAGTCTTACATGTGCATTGATTCTGAACCTGGTCTCACTAGCTATAGCTTGGGAAATTGGTAAGCTGTATTGAACCAGTTTGTGATTTGAATACCCTTGATTTTAGTAGTTCATGGAGTTTATTTCAGGCATCACTCAGTGGGCTGAAACTCTCGCCCAGACTGCTAAGCAATAAGTAATTCTAATGGCTGAGCTTCGATGCCAATTATTGGATATAGATGTATCGATAAGAAATTCAGTTGCATTTTGTCATATCAATGGACCCATTCCCTGCTGACGTATATTACAAAATATCCCTCCATGAAAGTTTAGGTTTGAAAGCAAGATCCACCATGACCATCCATCTACTATTCCTTCCCCTTTCAGGTGAGACAATAGCCACTTGCTGCATAAAGCTTGAGAAATAATTTCCTTAGGAAATTGCTGGTTAGTTACTGCCGCCCATCCCCAATCATGACAGATATTTCAATAACAATGCCTCATTGCTGTTGTTAACTCAGGGCCATGCACGGAAGGCTAGTCCTAAATTTGATGTCCAAGCATTCCATCTCTAAATCATTGCTACAATCTAGAGGATCTTATGAATGTAATCCTCTGGTTAGGACAAGTGGACCTCATCGAGGGATGAAGCATAAAAATAGCGTTATCAACAGCAAAGTGCCATTGAAATGAATGTCCTCATATCCTACCATGCATTGCGTAGACGCCATATCTGATGTAAGAGGGCGATCTTTGCCCTGTAAGCCCACAACAAGGAGCACATAGAGTGCGGCACTGGTGCAAGATAAATAGCTTGTGAACTCTCATGTGTCACAGATAGAGGTGGGACTTCCAATCTGAGCTCCATGAATCATGATGGCTATCTTCCATTCATGAACAGTCCCACCAACCTCAATCAAGAGGTACGCAGGAAGAACATCCCAACAGGCAACTCAAGCAACAGCGAAACTCGTCCTTATTACTCTGCTGGTTTTATTGTCCAAGTTCCTCCCCCATTGATTTGACCTCTCTCTCAGCTCATTTGCAAGATTGCAGCAACGAACATATGATCACATCCTATGATAAAGGTCAAAAACGTTGCCCATATTCATAAAGGGTTTGACAGAGCTATGTCCTGTATATGTAAAGATTGTTCAATACTGGCTGGAGCAATGACCAGCTGAAGGACTACAGTGAAGTGGCAAAATATGTTTTGTAACATGCGTGGTGCTTTTCTCCTTCTTGTAATACATTCCTCAGATACATCTTTTACATCTTCCCTTGGACAACATGGGAAGAGTTTTTATGCATCTACTGTTTTAGGTAAGATCGTATTTCAGTAGCTCGATCAGTAAAAATGTGTTCGGGTTGCAATTGTTGCTTTCTTCGTGATTTCTAATATTATTTACAACGAATTCTATCATTTTGTCCTTAAAGCTCTTTGCAAATGCTCATTAATTGTTGTCTTATCAATGCTTGCAGGTAGTTGATCGCACCACACATGATTTTGAACAAGAAGATGGTGTAATATTTTTGATTGACGACTAGTTCTTCAAATTTAAAAATTGTGAAAGTGTATATGGAAGTAGGACCTTGACTGTAAGAAAATTCAAACATTGGGTTCTCAAAAACAGCCTTCAGAAAACTTCTGGTTTGTACAGTAGGAATCTACTGGTCACTATGAATAAATTTAAAGGCATTTTTTATGATCACTGAGATGAACAAATTGGTAAAATTCTATTTTATGGGTGCGCTGCCCTATTTGTTATTTTACCGGAAAACAAGGAACCGATAGCACATGGGACTAGGCATGCAATTGTATGATGCATGTCATTGTTTTTAAGGGAAAAGTTTATATAAGGTGTATTCACTAGAAAAAGCGGTTTTGTTGGCGAAAAACTTTCAAATCCAATCATCTCGATCTTGAGATACATGGACATTAAAAAAATGGACTTCAAGTTTTGGAAATAGTGCATTTTGTAATGAATAATCTAGACTGTCTTCAGAATTTTCAAGGGGGCGTATATATGCTTTATCTACACGATTTTTGAAGCTTTAAATTTTATAATTAGAGATAATAAATTTCAGGCCATCATAAAATTTTTTGTTGTTGAAACGACGTCTTTTGACACTATTTGAAGTATTTGAAGATGCATTGTACTTTGATTGTTTAGGGCCTAAGCCTTATACAAACTACACCCTTGTTTTAATACGTAGAATCTGGTTTTTGTATCGGCTTTTTTTGTATACCAATCTAAATCGGCTGAATTGGGCAATCCAAATCTGCATAGTTGGGGAAAAATATAGTGAAAAAATAGAAAATGGTGGGAATCGGGGGATTCCACATGCCATAGACCCAAATTGCCCACCAGCCAATTTCGTTTTCAATCAGGTGATTTTCGTTCGACCTACTTTTTAAAACACCGATTCATGCTATCCTATTTCGTATTATCTTTGATGGAAGTGAGATACATTCAGTACCAATCTTTTACATTCTTGATTAGGACCTCGACAGGCCCGAGACATGTATGAGCCCAAAAAGGGCTAAACAAGTTGAAAAACAATTTACAAATTTTTTGTTAAAGTAAAAGCAAACTAAACTATGAACAAAAATAAAGTCTAAAAAAAGATGGATAATTAAATAAAACATGGATGGGAAAAAATTGATTTATTGCTGGAAACAATTCATAAAATTTTAGAAAATAGCAAAATAGAGCATGTGATAAGAAACACTATAAATCATCATCAAAATCATGTATAAACATAAACAAATTTACATATGGAGGGGAAAAAAGATGCAGTATCATTGCATTATCCATATCTGGTGTCATATTGCATTGAGATCTTATTTCTTTTGAGTTTTTTTTTTTTTATTCATGCACAAAAAAAAAAATTAATATAGTTCGGTGGTTCGAAAGTCTAACTTTTGAATTGCCTAAACAGATGTGTTTGGGAGTTTCGAAAATCCAAATTTCAAACCACCTCGAAGCCAAAACAATTGATGTGTTTGGTCAGTTGAAATGTAGGAATTTCCAACGGCCAACACTTTTTCTTTTTCTTTTTCTTCTTTTTAATTTTCTTTTGGCCAGTTTAAAAGTTAGACTTTCAAACTATCCAAACACATCAAGTTTTTGGCATTTTGGGTAGTTTGTGTTAGTCCCAATACAAAAATAGTACTAGAAGTAATACTAAAAAATAAATTAATTAAATAATCAACAAAGATCTTACTTGGATCTGTCTTTAAATCACACAAGGGACTTAAGGTTCCGTACCAAATTCTATAGACCAAGTCATCCATTGATAGGCAACCTTGAGAGTTCCCTTTTTGATGAATCTCATTCACCTTACATATCTCTTTCATCCGTCTCTATTTTTTTCTCTTCATGTATATATATTTTTTTCTTGAGGGATTAACCGTCTTTTATAGAGAACATGTATCTTTTGTAACTCACATCCACAGTCTATAGGAGTTGAGATCCAAGTGTAACTGATACCTTAATTCCCTTAAGTGCAGCAATTATGATTAATAAGTCATTACAAAACTGTTAATTATTTACAATGAGCTAAACCACTAATGACTCACATAATAAGATGTCATCTAAGCATTCTTATAATTCGATAAAACAAATTTAGAAATTAAATAAATTGTATATATCTATAATATAGGAAAAACTATTTTCACAATGAATTTAAATACGCTACTGGGTTTTCATTACAGTGACATTAGATTTTTCCTCCAGTTCTACATCCCATTAAAGCTAAAAAATAGATCAAAGTATATGGCATTGTCTCATGTTAATCACGTAAGATTTCACATATACTACAATATGGCTTTTATACTATTATTGAAAAACAAATTTCCAAGAGGAAAGATTCTGATAGGCCAAATTTCTAATGTTTTGTTAGTTAGAAGTTCAAATTGGGGTGAAAATGGAAATAATCAAACTCAAAATTAGGACCCCAATGCGATGTCCCAAAATATGGCAGTAATATCACATCTAATAAAAATATTCATACATTAGTCTAGTAAAAATTATATAATTTTTATGATTTTTTGACATGTTGGACTTTTTATCCACGGCAAAGTGTTAGAGTCCTGGACCGAGTTCTAAAACCTTGATAAGGACCAAGCTAGACAAATATTTAGGACTACAGAGACTCTGATTACGAGAAGGGTGCAGTTGGCATACGGATGCATCAGTAACTGTAGAGGTAAGATGTACCTTCAAATTTTATCATGGTATATAATTTTGATGTAAAATGTTCTTAGGATTATTTTAAAATATTTTTTTATATCTAATAATAAAATTTTAAATTTAAAAAATGGTTAAAATCAAGTAGATCTATAAGCATATGAAAATCTTAAAAATGGAAGATGTAGATAATATGTTGTAAAATGCACTATTTCTGAGACTTAAAATATTTTTATTTTTCATGGTCATACATCTCGATGTCGAGATGATCAATTAAAGGAGTTTTCAACATTAAAACTACCTTTTCTGATAGATTTTTGTAGTGCATCCGTAGTTCTGCATTATAAGGTTGCATCCTTATATAAACTTTTTCCTTAACTAGAATGTCCTGGCGCACTCTAAAACTAATACCCCGTCTCCTTGACCACGAGGATGTCCTATTGAACTCTCAAACTAATACCAGCTCTCCATCTCTACTATAAGTTGATAAGGGAGACTTTGTCCATTTAGAGCCCGTTTGGTTCCCTAGAACCATGGAAATAGCCGGCAAAATATTGTTTGGATGCTCTTCTAGAACAAGAGTTTCATTTTTATGTGGAGACGGATTTTCGTGTTTCAACCCTTTTTTGTGGAAATATCAATTACACCAAAATAGGTGGAATTAACATTTCCTGAAGATTGAAAGAGAGCCACAAACCCCCAAAAATTTGCAGTAAATTATATTTTATAGAGTAAGTTGAAGCCCCACTAAAAAGAGGACCTCAAGCTAGAGTTGTAAAAATTATATTAAAAGATTGTATACAATGAGACTATTTATCTTTAGTATAAATAGGTCGCAATCATTTATAACCATTTGATGTAAAATCTAGTAGCTTAACTGTGTCACAAAGTTCGAAAAAATTTCATTCGAACTTTGAACTTGGTCAATAGAATAAATGCAGCCACCCAATTTTACATCCAAATATCAAGATTTATTTTGACTTCGTACCAAAGGTAAATAGTCTCATTATATATTTTTCTTTACATTAGTTAATATATAATAATTAATATATTTGAATAATAAATAACATATATTATATTAATTGATGTATTATCCAGTACAAATGTAAATAATAGTGATTTTATATTATAATTATAATTGACAAGATCTTATACAATATAAGTAATTTTGCATATAAGAATAGATATGTAATATTATAATATTATATAATATAGTATTATATAATTTTTGGGAGACGCGTTTTCAAAGCAATCCAAATAATGGGCAGACATCATCTAGGCCTTTTACCATATGCTATCCAAACAACAAACACCTATATTCTAGGATCTGTCAATTCCACGAGATATCAATGCCAAAAGAGACATCTTGCCAGGATACCCATTTCCAAGGGAACCAAACTGGACCTTAAGTAATATTCTATAGTCTTGTCGTCCATTGATGGGTGGTATGGGATGCGTTATGACAATTGTAACTCCCTCAAGATTGAAGAGACTCAAACTAAAGAGAAGAACCATCATTTAATCATAATAGAGGAATTCTATGATGAAAAATGCATCTTTAAAAAGTCCTAGATCTGAAATTTCACTGGTGCTGGCAATATGTTGGGCAGCTTGGTCAGGCCAGCCATGAAAAACTAGGCCACATAATATGGCCCGAGGTCAGGCCAAGCCCGACTAAACATGGGATGCGCCACAAGAGGGTTGTCCTGCTCTAACCAAGCCAAGGACTGGTCAGGTAGGGCTAGAGATGAGCCAGTATGGGCCCAACCTGTTGCCAACCTACTCTCACCATAAATTAGGTATAGCATAATGATGCTTTTATCTTATTTAAAAATAGTGACATGTTTCATGCTCTTTATGGAGTTAAAAGAGGTCATAGCACTAGCAGTAGGTCGGGCTAGCTCTGACCACACCTATTAGGTCAGCGTAAGCCTTGCCGAGGTCGGCCTGGCGTGGATAGCCTAGTTTAAACTTTGAACTTGATCAATGGAATAAATGCAGCCACCTAATTTTAAAAATAGTGACATGTTTCATGCTCTTTATGGAATTAAAAGAGGTCATAGGGCTAGCAGCAAGTTGGGCTAGCTTTGGCCACACCTATTCGGTCGGCCTAAGCCCTTCGGACCATGGTGTTCTGGCCATAAGTGGCCCCGACCATAAACTTTCTGGGTTGGGCTAACCACGCCAGGCCAGCCACCTGCCCATTGCTCCCTAAGAGGCGGTGCCCCTACAAATGTGATACAAATCATATATGAGATGTTCAAGAATAGACCGAATTAGAATTTTATTTTATTATTTTACTTTTATAAGGGATGTGGTTGAACTTGTTTCTGTATTTTTAGGGTTGTTGGAACTAATTTTGAGGGATAGCCATATAACGCATAAAAAGAGATTTTTGTTTTATGTCATTGGAAAATTTAAAGCATTGAGCATTTTAGTTTCTTTAAGATCGGTATGGGAGGTTGTCCTAGTTTCTAGGTTTGATGGTCCTATCTTGATGGGAATTGTTCACTAAAGTAGAAAGAGAATAATGGGTGAGGAAGTTAATATGTGAGATCAATAAGAGTAGAGAGTTTCATGCCTTAGAAAATGAGAGATTGGGGCTTAAGAATATTTTGGGAAGAGATTCACATGAGGTTGGTAGAGAAATCTTAGAAAAGTGGATCTAGGGAGAGAGAAAATATGAGAGTTATAAAATGAGGGGGATAGGTAGTATTTGATTTAGAGAAGAGGAATATTTTCTTAAAATTTTGTAATGTGCATAGAAAGAGATATATCGTTTGGATTTTATTTTACTTTATTTTGATTTTTCATTATTTGTATTAAAAAGAATTGGGACGCCTTATTGAGGCGTAGACTTTGCTTATTTTTGTATGTAGTCTTTTGTTGCTAGTTTTTTTCTTTTTGAAGGATAAAATAGATGGTGGATTTAATTTCCTACCTTCCTTTTGCATCATTACCAACTGTAATGGCTAGCTGTAGAAGTCGTCATCATAAGAATGCCCCATTTGGATCAAGTGTACATGAAAATCAACAATTTGACGGAGATAGTTGAAAAATTGTTGCATAGATAAATTATGCAAGATGAGATCTACGGTATAAGATCCATATTGTACGAGTATTTGTGAAGGTTGGCATAAATCAAAGTGCGAGTCTGAGAAAAAACAGCCTGATATTATACTTGATAGCATTTATGGGTTCGATGCAAGACGGCACCGACAAGAAAATAAATGCAAAGAACAGTTGTGTAACCAATTACCCAAAAGTCGAACTATGGGGAGTAGACCGAAATAATTTTAGATATAAGAAGAGAAAGAATTTTACCACATACAAACCCACCCCTAGAGCAGGATCATTCCAAGCTAGGAGACCAACACCTCCAACCAAGGGAGTGGTTGTTTCTAGAACAAAACTACGATATGAACATCACCAAGTATGCAGACAAAGGTATGTGCTTTCTTGACTATAAAAAATCCTAGATTTGTCACTAGAGAGGGTGATGGATTGCAAGACACAAAAACCCTATATCCAATGAGAAAAGACTAGATGTGTTTGTAGATCAAACTATTGACAAGGGAGAAATGGTTTAGGGTAAATCTGAAATTTTTATCAATGAAAGGATGGAGGATTCTAGGTCCCATAATGAAAAAAGTCATCATTGTATCAATAACAATTAAATGATGTTGAAGACAATGTTGAATATTGCAAGTGATTCCCTCCTATTGAACATAGAAGAGAGACCATAACTACAATGCAATGGGATAGTGGTTTTTTATCAAATGGTGTTGGTCAGACATGAATGCAAGGGAATAGTGGTTTTTCAATTCAATAGCCTATTGGTGATATTCTGATTGTAGATAACGATGTGGTTAATGTTGATGTTAGTGGTACAACGACATATGCACATTAGAGATGTGCAATGGAGGTGTTGCAAATAATAGTATGAACACTGAGAGTTATAGTTGGTTGTTTGTCATGATATGTGGTGATGAATTTGGATGGTTCCATTGTTTATTGGAACCATTTCATACTTGGTGCATTAACTTTCAAGTGGCTCCAACAACATTATGGGTGGCAACCGGTAACTATTGCTTATTTGATATGTTTAAAATATGCAAAAATAACAATTTATTGTGGGGGTTTATTGATGATTATTAGCATTGTTGTCTTCTCTCTATTGAAGGGAGAAAAATCTATTTACATTGGCATAGTTGCAATCTATCTGCCCATCCTCGCTGAATTTCCAGTGGTAAACCCATTCCCTTTATCATAATCATCATCATTGTCAAAGCCATTTTTCAACTAATTGGGATTGGCTACACAAATTTTGGGTCGCTATTTTGCTCCATTAAGGTCCATGCTCTCAGTGACACTATAAGTCCCCATATATTTTCTTACTACTTTCAACTATGTCCTTTTGGCCTATCCCGTTTCCAGTTTTTAGCCTTTTACTTGAACTAACTCGCACCTCCCAACAAGTGATGTACTAAGTCTATACCACATATAGTCAGCCCACCTAAGTCTACTCTCTCTCATTTTATCACCAATTGGTGCCACACCAAAATTTTCTTGAATGTATTTACTTCAAGTTCTATCCCTTCTTGTCTTGTCACTTATCCATCTAAACATCATCATCTATGCTATATTTATCTTATGAGTATATTATTTTTTGACTACCCAACAATCTTTTTCATAGAGCAACACTGGTCTCACAGCTATCCTATAGAATTTGTCATTCAACTTCATTAGTATGCAGCGATCACATAAAATTCTGATGGCACATCTCCACTTTACCCACCGAACTCTAATGTAAATCCATTCCCTTATTTTTTGCAATTAAGATGAGAAGTCAAATGGACTCTAAAGTTGTACTTTCCTGTCTGTATTAAGAAGGCCATAATTTGGTCCTTGTAGTCCCACCTTCCAATCCATGTGGTGGTAGTTTTTGTGTTTTTGGTGGCAATCATTTTCATTCTACTCTATGTTGCTACTCTACTAGCACCGGTCGATTAAGACTTTGTATAGGAGGGCACACATGTGAGAGAAGAGACAGATCTATGAGGAGAGATAAAGTTGAAAAGGCCCCATATAATGAGAAGACCCTTGCTAATTTTCTTTTATAGGAACAAGTTGCTCTTCTTGATGGATTTATTTTTATTCACGGGGTGACTATGGTTATTGGTGTTGGTATGAACCCATAAGACTCCTTATGGAAGGTGGGAGGTGAGTACATGAGATCCATAAAAGTAGGGAGTTTCATTTAATAGAAAATAAGAGATTTGGGCTGAAAAGATTCATGTTAGGTTGACAAAGAAATCCTAGCAAAATAGAACTAGGGAGGGAGAAAATATGAGAGTAAGAGAATGGGGGTTGTAGACTTTGTTTTCTTAGAGAGGTTTTTTTGTGAAAGAAAGCAGAGAGCTTCTTCTTCCATTGGCTTAATTTAAGTCACCTATTATTCTCCATTTTTCCGATTTTTTCTTGTTGGAGGATCGAAAAGATGGTGGATTTAATTTCCTACCTTACTTTTACCTCAAAATTGCAAGCCTATCATATGTGTTAGGATAACCAACCAGCAACCTTTAAACATGGGAACACAAAAGATAACAATAGTAGTGTTGCAGCTAAACTATGTAGACTACAACTTAGAGAGAGAAACATACACAGAGATAATGTAGAGAGAGAATTGGTGGGAGTCAAGGCTCAACACAATGCTACAGCAAACTGCTATATTAAAAAATGAAGATTACATAAAACATGAGCTCCAAATTGGAATGTCCCGCCCCTTTTATGCTACTTATTTTCATATTTCCAATGCATATTAAATGTTAACCCATTCCTATTGCATAATTCAACAAGTTCTTACGCATACTCCAACTCCTAAATCTTGGAAATTCTTGACATTGCCTCTCTCTTGCCCCCCTTCAAGACTTGAAAACACACTATTGCACCATTCAAAGCTCATAGAAACTAGCAATCCATGCTGGATCTATGGGTCCCATATTGAGCCGTGCATCATCCTCTCTGGATTTGAGAGAACTCACCCTCAAGTTTACTTTTGAAACACCCTAATACTCGATGAGAATGACCGTCTTTGTATAGCATGCCCATAATATTAGTAGCCTTAGTCACATTTGAGAATACTCATCCACAAACTTTGAAATTGGTTAAGATGAGTCCTACGATATAACCACAACCTTTTTCAATTCAAATTAGATGAGTGGCTAACGGGATCATCCACTTAAAATAAAACAATAGCTCATTCTTCCTTCTAGCATTGACAACATTATTAAATATTGTTATACATCATTTTTGACGTACTTTTATCCCTAGGACACATAAGGAGAGATCCAGTTCAAAAGTGGTCCCACCGGTACAAAAAATACCGCTAGACCACGGGAGCACTATAGGAATAAGCCTATTTTGAGCAATCTCAAACGAAGTATCGGAGTGGCCTCAAAATGCATGAGATAATAGTTTTGGATACCCTAAGGACACCGTAAAATTTCATCATGTTCCTACAATTTTTAAGCCAATCAGGACGAAACTCCGTTTTTAAATCTAGTTCCTATTGTGCTGAAAATGGACCATATTACTACAACCCTATTTTTCAGGTCTCGGATGAACATCAGATCACCGCCATTAGATCCGGAATGTTGAAAAATCCTAAAATATCAAATTTGGGCTCAATCGGACCCTCCAAAACTATTCAGTGCCTAACGTACCAAAAAAGGATGGGTTTTACATTATTGCAGTGCAGTCGCGGTGAACTAGTTTCCATTTATGGAAACCATATTTTATCATTTCAGGATGAATTTCAAATGTTTATAACTTGCTCATTTTGAGACTAATTACTCTCAAATTCAGACACGAACTAGAACTCATCAATACGCTCATTTTCACATATGTCTCATCCTATGACATGGCCCAAAACGAGAGTATTTTTAGAGAGAAGATGGGGTCAAAACTTGCATTTTTATATTTGAAAACCAAAACATCTTCATATTCAACACGTGATATCTTGAGATCCCAATGTCAGATCGTCGCAAGTATAGATCCATTGTGACCATCCATCTAAAGGCTTCAGTTTGATATAATTTTTGTACGTGATCGATGGACGAATGACATTGAATTTTTAGGTTAAAGAAGGCATATTTTTTTATCATCAGAATCCCATTTTTCAGTGACCTCCCCTATTTGGAATGCACTCAACGGAAACCAAAATGGACGAATTTTATCACAAAATGATCGTGCTAGTATCCTCTTCAATTTGTGATAAAACAATAGCTCCCGAAACATCACATATCGTGCTAAATTGGTGGTCGTATAATCAAAAGTTTATTAACTTGGTCGGATTTTGCGTTCTTCATCAAAACTCTGATTCAAGTCGATCAATGAGTATCAAACATGCGTAATAATGCAAACAACGATTCTACGACGTTTGATCTCCTGGATTGCCACCAGAAGTATCTGAAAAAGCCCCTGAGGATCAGCAATGGCACAAGGCCCCCTCAAGGAGGGATAGTTTTTTCATTTATGAAAAGTGCTTAAGACCAATTTGGTCATTATTTTCAAAATCGAGATTATTATTTTATTCCATTAAATGTGTAATTTCTAACAAATATAGAGATTTTTGAGTATCCACCCATGTTTTGGGGTTACTCTACATAAACAAGTCAAGTTATTTGTAAACCTATGTTTGAAAGCATGATAATAAAAATTAGGTTTTTGCCCTTCAAGCCTTTGCTCGTCCATAGCTTCTAACTTCAAGAGAGAAGAGAGATAAAACATTACCACTTTGGGTAATTTCCCTTGGATCTCCCACTTCTAACTCCCAAATTTAAAACCCTCCACTCCCAACTTCCAACTTCCAAACCTCCCACTTCAAATTCCCAACTTCCAAGCCTCCCACTTTCAACTCCTAACTTCCAAACCTCCCACTTCCAATTCTGGGAAGAGACCAGAGATGACATGGGAGGGGGTCTCTTCTAGATATGCTCGTGTAATGTGACGAGAGTTACTACTAAGAAGAATAATAAAGATAAGGCCCTTTTGAGGACAAGATTGCTTTGGGCTTTGACGATACATCATATCTCTCTTCAAATGAGGTGGCCCCACCTGTTAAGCTCCCTAAGAGGCAAGTAGCTAAGTGTCATCAAGCCAGTCTAACCCTCACATGACCCAAGCATAGCCAAGGCTCAAAAAATCTGAACCATGCCTGAAGGACTCTAAACGGTCTCGTTCGAGCCTTTAGAGCTAGCTATGTCAGTACCAAATAGTGAGTCTTGTAGACAACTAATGGAAGAACCCATAGCGAATGTTATGATGGAAGGAGGGGCAGATGATCCCCCTATCGAGTTGGAAGAGATTTCGTGCTTGAGGGCCACACTGCCCTAAGGGAGTCAAAATTCAAGGCACAAAGTGCTGAATTGGAAGCGCTAAAAATAGCTCGTAGGGAAACCACCTCGAGAGATGCCTCAAAACAGCAGTGCTCTACTCCTGTTACGAAAAACTGGTCAGGTAATGAACCTCCACGACCCACAGATGCCACCATCACTGCGATGCGATACGACATATGGTGATGGAAAGCTTGTAGTCACTACACCTTCCAGGTGAGTGAGCAATTGATACCTATCAAAAACCATATCCGGCATATGTTGATGACATACCCTATCCTACGAGGTATCAACACCCAAAGTTTCCAAAGCTTGATGGTCAAGGTAAAGCTTGATGGTCAAGGTTCACCACGTTAGCACTTAGCTCACTTTGTATCCATTTGTGCAGATACTGCTAGTAATGAGTGCCTCTTAATGGGACAATTTGTTCAATCATTGTCATAACCCACTTTAACATGGTGGTCACGGCTACCAGCGGGATCCATACTCACATGGAGGCAAATGCAAGAAGCGTTTCTGACATGTTTTCATAGCATGAAATGGGATGTTTATCTATCTAAACTCCTGAATACAAAGCAAAAATACCATGAGCCTGTGCAGCAATATATTGCCCGATGGTAGAATTACTATGGGGCAGGCTACCCCACTTCCTGAACCATAAGAGGTGCATATGTGCATCAAGAATATGAGGCCAAAAATTGCACTACACCTCCATTCTTCTAACCCCCGAATCTTTAGTGATCTGGTTAGCAACGCCGTGAACCTCAAGAGTCTTATGGAAGGCTTCGAGCTTGGCCCAAAACCAGTAACCGTCAAGAGAGATTTTGATAGAGGCAAAAGTGTGGGGGCAGGCTATCCCACTTCCCGAGCTACAAGAGGTGCATAGGTGCATCAAGAATATGAGGCTAGAAATTACACTACACCTCCATTCTTCTAACCCCCAGACCTTTAGTGATATGGTTACCAGCGTCGTGAACCTCAAGAGTCTTATGGAAGGCTTCAGGCTTGGCCCAAAACCAGTACCATCAGGAGAGATTTCAATAAAGGCAAAGCAATGTTACCTAGACCAAGACCTCCATGACTACCTCCACAGTCACCTAAGAGGGAAGGGGGAAGGATTATCTGCCTCCTAAGAACTATAACTCTCCACAACCGTCAGGATGGGGATGAGGGGGACAAAGGGAAAGACAATGAATGTTTCATGAATGTCTTGAAAAAAATATTCTTTCGATAGGGACGGCGTACCTGTAATACTGGAAAATTTGCTTGCAGCTAGGAAATTCATGCTCCCTACACCAAAATATCCTGATAAAGTTGGACAGACTGATCAACCCGGCTATTGTGTGTAACATTAGATGTTGGGGCCTGTAGTTAAGGATTGCTTCCCCTTAAAGGATATCATCGAGAATCTAATCAAGGAGGGAAAACTCAAGCTACATGAATACAAGGCTTGAGGGTCGGAAACCGCCACAGCCAATATGGTGACTCTGGCTGACGGTGAGTATGGGACCCCTAAAGCGATGAAAAGCTCTCCCTATCACAAATATTATGCCTTCGACTGATGGTTACCTCAGAACTGATCGTCTCGTTGCCAAGGAAAAGAATGATGAAGAGGAAGGCGAATCTTTTAGGCTCATTTCACTGTTCATACCATAACTTCCCCACCCATAGTTTGAAAGATTGTTGGCCTATAAGGGACCTGATACAAGACTTTATCGAGAGAGGGGTTATAGTTATCTCTTATGCTTCTCCAACTCTTGAGTTTCTGGTAGTGGCACCATTTGCACCTCATGAAGTGCCCATATTGAAAAACGTTAAAGCGTGTCCCCAATTGGAGATCTTCGAGCTATGCTCATAATACTCAAGATCCCTTAACTCTTCAACCGATATTGATAAAATATCAAAGCATGGGTGGACTGAAGTGAATGCAGACTGAAGCCTTGAACAGAGCAAACTTGGATGCATTGGATGCGGCGTTAGCTCCTTTGCAAATATCCCTATAACCTGAAAGAGAGATTGCACTTCCTTTAGGATCCACCATCACACGTCAGGGCGTGGAACGAGTGAGAAGCGCAGAAAAGGATGAGTCCAACCTGACTCTGTCACCATACCTAACACTAAAGGATTTCTTTCCGGTGCGGTTCCCACCTAAGAATCTTGACGAACAAGATATGAAAGATAGCACTTTGATGCCGAGTGCAACACGACGTGGGTGTTGGAAGTTGATTATGAGCCCCAGAGCATGCAGGTTGAATTATGGTTTGGGAGAAGGACTGCTAAGATTAGACCCTCAAAAGATATTAACGCATCCAAAAATACGGAAATGGCAGGAGAAACACGGACGGAAACGGTCCAATGTGGCAACTAGACGCACCAAGCAACAACCACCGACGGACAAATCTGATAAGTACAATGTGACCTCCATCTGTAGAGAATACCTGACCATAAGCATCTATGATGCCCTCATGCTTTCCAAAGAGATTCAGATTGCACTAGTCCAAGCTATGTCCTTGGTTAGGTGCCTCGATCTCACCCTCCGGATCTTTTTGGGGATCAAGCGACACGTGTCTCGGGTGTCGAGGGAAGACTAGGGACGTTTTTTATATCGCTCTCTCGGGAACCTCATTCAAGACCGGGGGCAGGTGTTACCAATCGATGAGAGAGGAATTTAAAGTAGGTTCGGGACTTACTTGGGTTAGCTCGCGTGGGCGCCCTCTTAGATCACGAAGAAAGCCTCCGAGTAATAAAACTGATTCGGAATCACCTCCCTTAGCTTGTATTCTTCTGTTTTTTGCAATCACACACTTATGGCAAAAGTTATAAGACCGGTGGATCAGACCTCACCCTTTTCCTCTTTGATGAACATACACAAGTATGCACATTCAAAAAGAAAAATAAGAGAAGTACGATGGGGGAGAGAAGAATTCGACTAAGCAGGAGGATCAGAGAGGTGACTAAGCTGGTGAGTAATTGGCCTAACATGGTAGCAAAATGGGCTTGGTAACTAAGATTGTCTCACAGGATTACTATTAGACACCATTACAAGTACCGACTAGCTAGGCATGATGGTTAGTCTGTTGTGACAATAAAGCGGGCCAAGTAATCCTGGCACAACAACATTACGGCTAGACGACAGGACTACCATGAGAGGCTAACCTCAATCCCTCTTAGTCTAATGAAAAAATAACAAACTGATGGCTATGAGGAAAGAATAAGAATTGAAATAAGAGAAGAAGGGAACAGAAGGAAGTGGGGAGAAGAAAGGAAGAGAAGAGTATGAAAGGTGAGAGAATAACAGAGAGAGTGGGAAGGAAGACACAGTCGGCACTAGTCATTGCCGACTGTGTTAGAAAGAAGAGAGAGAAATGCAGTCGGTGCTAGGCTTTACCGACTGTGTTATACAGAGAAGAAGAGAGAGAATGCAGTCGGTGCTAAGCTTCACCGATTGTGTCAAAAGTAGAGAGAGAAAATACAGTCAGCACTAGGCTCCACCAACTGTGTTAAAAGAAGTGAGAGAAAATGTAGTCGGTACTAGGCTTCATCGACTGTGTCAGAAGAAGAGAGAGAAAATATAGTCGGCATTACGCTTCACCGACTGTGTCAATAGGAGAGAGAAAAAATACAGTCGGCGCTAGGCTTCATCGACTGTGTTCAATAGAAGAGAGAGAAAACACAGTCAGCATTAGGCATCGTCGACTGTGTCAAATGAAGAGCGAGAAAACACAGTCGACGCTAAGCTTCGCTGATTGTGCCAGAAGAAGAGAGAAAAAACACAATCAGCGCTAGGCTTTACCGACTATGTCAGAAAAAGAGAGAGAAAATACAGTCAGCACTAGGCTTTGATGACTATGTTAGAAGAGAAGAAAGGGAGAGACCCAACCATTGTGCCAGCTCTGATGGAAGAGGAGCAAGAGAGAAAAATCGAGCCAACGTTAGGCTTTGCCGACTATTACAGAAGAGAGAGAGAGAGAGAGAGAGAGAGAGAGAGAGAAATTGAGTCGCCGTTAAGTTTCGTCGACTGTGACCACCAAAAAGGAGAGAGAGAAATTCAGTCGGCCCTATGCTTCAACGACTGCATTAGACGAGAAGGAAAGAGAGAAATCCAGTCGGTGCTAATCTTCACCGGCTGCATTAGACGAGAAGAAGAGAGAGAAACTCAGCCGGTGCTAGGCTTCACTGACTGTGACAGAAGAGAATGAGAGATAGAAATCCAGCCGACATTAGGTTTCACCGACTGCATTAGAATAGAAAGGGAGGGAGAAATCCAACTGACGTTAGGCTTCACCGACTGTATTAGAAAAGAAGGGAGAGAAATCCAATCGGCGCTAGGCTTCACCGACGATAATAGAAGAGAAGGAGATAGAGATCAATAGAAGAGAGAGAAAGAGATAGAGACAAGAAAGAGAAGGAGATAAAGACGAGAAGGAGAGAGATAAAGAGATAGAGACGAGAAAGAGGAGAGGAGAGGAGATAGCGACAAGAAGAAGAGAGATAGAGATAGAGACGAGAAAAGGGGTAGCAGAGAGAAAGAGGGGAGGAGAGAGAAAGTTACCTGCTCGAAGGGTATTGGCCATTTTCTTCTCTCTCCAAGACGTACCCACATGCTTAAGTAAAATTCAGAATGCGGCATTGCCTGTTTATATAGAATTAGGCCAAAGCGTGGGTGTATGCCCAAAAACTACCTAAAATTGAAGATAATTACAATTTAATTGAATTTAAAGATATTCTAAATATGGGTGTAAAAGGATTATTTTACCACTGCCTAACAATGTGTGGAATTCCATAACGGTCCCTGCTGCTACTCGAGAACTTGCGTGATCTTTCGTGGCTGACCCAGGGTCTTTCTGATGCCCATTTAATCGAAATATTTTTTGTTTTCTTATAGGGCTCGGCATGGCGATCATTTTGATACCAACTTCGAGCCATGAATCATGTTTTTGAGCCATGATCATAAGACTTGAATTTTGGATGAATCTTGAAAACTTCAAATCGATTGTGTGCTCGTTCCTTGATGTTTCTTTGTGACGTCTTCATTGAATCACACTGAGCATGCCGTCGCGATCACGTTGCAACAAACGTAGCTTGATTTTGTGGCCAAATGAAGATTTTATCATCTTGAGTTTTTAACTGGAATCTTAAAATCCAATGGCCGGAATTTACAGCAGTTTTGACACCTTCGTGCATGAAATCCAATTATTCATTGTACGCGAGGTTCGAACCAGAGATAGCCACGGACCTCATGCACAAAATGCAATTGGTTTCATGTCGATCGGGTATGCGAGCGTCGTCATCTGGCTGCTCGAACGAGGTATGCTGATGCTGAATTTTCTGCAACTTCCTTCATGGATCAGCGACTTTCATTTAGTTTTTCTCTTTGCTCTGGCGTCGTCATCGGCGTACCATATATCAAACTGCTCGTCTTGATGAGACGAACACACTCACCAAATTTGGGAGAGGTCCGACTTGGAACGAGTGAGTTATAGGCCCCAAAAGTGACTGCTTGTGACTGTAAGAACAGCCACCTGTAATGGTGTCTTGATGCAGTGAGACCACACAAGAATAGTGTGCGGCCTACCCCTTTTCGGTATTTTACCCATAACGTTGTCTTGGAATGTCCGATTAAGCCGAATCTTGACCCATAGGGGTTTTCGACTGTGCCAAATCTAATGGCGCTGGTCCCACAACTGTTTGACACACCAAAAGTATGACTCTAGTTACAGGGTCCATTTCAGGGTGCTCGAGACCGATTTCGTTGAAATTGTTTGTTTGTATTCACTGCCTTAGACATGTCTGATCACGATGAAACTTGGCAGGTGGTCTTTTGAAGTGCTGATGAAGATCTTAACCAGTTCTGGGACCATTTTGAGACTGTCGAGAATTTCCACTACAAAAGACTATTTTGTAGTCTTTATTGACCTGCTTCCTATCAGGGACCAAGGTGTTGAAAACTACGTTCAAACAACTTGCCCCGCCGAATGTTGTGCTTCAAGAGAAACGAGAAGGACAATCATTTGGAAAAATTCCTTCGGCTTTTTCTTTTTATCTTCCTAGCCACAGGACCACATGAACGCTGAGGAGATTCACATAACAGTGTAACTAGGATGCTCAGACGTAGGGATGCATTGTTCGTGGGTCCATTCGCAAAGACTTTAGGGGGAGAAGAGACTTTTTGAGGGATCTTATCGAATTCCTCATCCTCATGCGGAATGTTTGTGATTTTGAAGCTGAGGATTTTGTAAGGACCTCGTCAGTCAGAATCATACCTGTTTGGCAATTGAGTGTCATGTCAAAGGGCATTGTTCCCATTTAGTCTGGGTTCGTTTGATGCTTTTGGTCAGTGCATTTTGCTACTACACCAAGTTTGCTTTTGACAATCAGAGTACAACTGTAGGTCTCGTCTACCTAGTCCAATCGGGGGTAGTTTTATTAGTCGATCCCAAAGGTCTGGGCCTGCCGGCTAGGCAAGCTGAAGTCTGTGGTAGGTTTTGCCCTGGCTTTGTCAGTTTCTTGCCTTTGTAATGTTTGTTTCTAGAGAGTGTTTGTGACCTCGTGGGAATAATAATCTTCCTCATGAGACTTGTCTTGCCGTCTTAGCGAGTCTTCTGTCTTTCGAGTTCTTTTGCAACTGGACTCAGGCTATCAGAATCGTTTCCTTGAAGCTCGTATTTTTGGATTCCTGGCATTGTGTTACCAGGGAATTTCTTCTTTTTTAGTGAGGGCTGAAGCTGCCTATTGAGGCGAGTACTGCATCAACCTGTTTATTGGTCCAAGCGTCCTTCATGGATTTTCACTTGAACTTGAGAAGCGGTGCCATAGAGATGGTTTTCACCAAATTCTTTTTATTTCTGCCTCTTTCACCCATAACCTTTCAGCTATGTCCACCCTTTTCATTCATTTTTACTCACAATGCCCTTTTGGGTGTTCACCATGCCCAGTTTTTATTTACGAAACTCTTTTACTCATGGTTTCGTGACCATGCATGTCCGTCATTTTTACTCATAGCATTCCCTTGTTAAGGTATACACCATGCCCGTTATTTCATCATTTTTTTTTGTGAAGGCGTGTTTAAGGTCATGCATCTAGGACCTGTGCGAAACAATTTAACTTCATGCGGCCAGGACGTGCACTATGGTCTAAGGTCATACAGCTGGACCGTGATAGTGATGAATGGCAGCCTGTGGAGGCCATGGAGTGAGTATGGTGGTGGTTTGACTCACTTGGGAAAATGACATTAGGCTAACTATGAAAGATGGATGATGCATGAAATGTAATGTGGATGATGATGACCCACTAACTTACAATGAGTATGAATGGCATGATAGTTCGCCGTTTTGTGAGCGCAGGTGAGACTCACTGGGGAATGAGGTATGGTGATGAAGTGAATGGACACACTGGGGAAGTCCTAAAGGTGGCGTGTACACTAACAGGTAGGTTAAGGAACGCGTGCGTGAAAGTGCACGTAAAGGCGTGTGCACATATGTGGGGGCAAGTTTTAAAGGTCATACCTCCCAGATCTATGCAAAACAGTTTATCATCATGCAGCCAGGACGTGCACTATGGTTTAAGGTCATATAGTTCGGACCATGGTTATGCAGCTTAAAGTCGTACAACTAGGACCGTGGTTATGAGTTTAAAGTCATACAACTAGGACCGTGCAGTTTGAGGTGGTGCAACTAGACCTCCACTACAGTTTAAGGCCATATAGTTCGGACCATGGTGCTAAGTCCTTTTAACGTCATGCAGCTAGGACGTTTAATATAGTTTAAGGTCATATAGCTAGACCGTGGTTATGCAGTTTAAAGTCATACAACTAGGACCGTGCAGTTTAAGGTCATGCAACTAGGCCTCCACTATAGTTTAAGGTCATATAGTTTGGACCATGCAGTTTTAGGGTCGTGTAACTAGACCATGGTTGTGCAGTTTAAGGTCATGCAGCATGGACAGAGGCTGTGCAGTTTAGGGTTATGCAGCATGGACCGAGGCTGTGTACTTTAGGGTTGTGCAGCACGGACTGAGGCTGTGCAGTTTAGGGTCGTGCAGCACAGACCGAGGTTGGGTCGCAATGTAGGTTGAGCTCCATGGGGAATAGATCTGTGTGGCAGTCCGACTCACTGGGGATAAAATGGTTAAGGCCATAAGCAAAGGGCTCAGATGGAGATGGTGGCCCAATGAAGGATGGCCAACAGAAGCAGGCCCCACTAGGGTTTAGGGGGGAAAGCGTAGCTCCCTAGGTGAAAGATGAAACTCTATGAAGAATTGGCTTATGATAGGTAACCCGACTCCCTGAGGATAAGATAGCTTGGTCTGAAACAGACCCACTGGGAATTGAAGAGGTAAGAATGACCCTAACTCCACTGGGAATAATGGGTGCAGTATGGGTGTGACTTCTATGGGGATGAGGAATAGTGACCTGCTCCCAACTCTATTCAGGATGATAGGTCACAGCTTGGTTGCAACGGCCTGGGTACAACTCCACTAGGGATGACAGGATATGGCTTGGGTGCAACGGCCTGAGTACAACTCCACTGGGGATGACTGGACATGTCTTGGGTGCAACGGCGTGGGTACAACTCCACTGGGGATAGTGGTAGGACACACAAGGCTTCATCTTGGAGTAGGTGATAATATGATGCTTAAAATATGTGCCAAGTGTATCATTGTTTCTTGCGAGTGTTCAACCGGTGCTAAGTTTTAAAAAACACAACTGGTGCTGGGTTGTTAAAACTTAGCTGGCGCTGTGAACGAGTCGTGACAATGTTTGAAAACAACCGACACTATGTAAACCAGCATTAAGGTCGTTTGGAATTCACCAGGCTCCAAGTCAACCGGCACAAGGGTTGTTTGGAATTCACCCTGCACTAGGCATGGATAGATGAGAGTTACCTCGGGCCTCGAGTGAAAGCCCGACCCAGCTCATCATCGCTTGGCTTCCCTTGGACACGACTAAAATTCCCAGTTTGTGAGGGGTGTTCGAGGGTAGTGTGGTCTATATAAGGGGGTAACACCCCGTTTTTCTTCACTTTTCACCAAGGGTAAAAAAACTTAAGCAAAAAAAATTTCTTTAACAGTGACTAGAGGGTGCCCGGCTGAAGTTCCGGCAAGCAGTGGGACTCCAGCAAAAGTTTTGTAGGGAAGGTTTTCGGCAAATAGTGGGATTCCAGCAAACATTTTATAGCGAAGGTTTTCGACGAGCAGACTTTGCCAAGAATTTAGTGAAGTTGCAGCGGAATTGTTTAGCACATGGGACTTTCCGGTGGAGGGAGGACCTCTAGGCTTGGTATTTTTTGGGGTAGAAGAGGCAGGAAATGTAGCAGTGAGCACTTTCACAAGTTTTGAAAGGTTTTTACGATGGTTTTAAGGGTTTCCCGGGGGTTGTGGTAACTTTGTAGAAGTTGTTAGCGGTGTTGCAGAGGCTCCTAGGGACTTAGCGAAAGTTTGCAAAAGTTTTCGGTGAGGTTCTGGTGTTGTCACGACCAAAACTGCAAGCAGGAAAGTTTTTCACTGAGTTTTCGACAATGTAGGAGAAGTTTTAGCAGGAGACGAACAGTAATGAGAGGTGGACCGTTGTGGAAGGTGTACGGTTGCAAGAGGTGAAACGTCGTGGTAGGTGAACCATCTCAGGGAAAGTGTACGGTTACCTCTTTCGTGTGTCAAGCAGAGCAGCGAGATGTGGTGACGGTTGGCATTCACTCGTGTGTCAGACGGCACTGAAGGGCGTGGAGATGATTGTCAATTGGCACAGCTAAGTTCAAGGTGTCACGATTAGATTTCGTGGCACGTGTGAGATATTCAATCACAGCCGACACTAGCCATCGGAGGACACAACCGGCATTGGGCATTGATAATCTCAACTGGCGCTGAGTGTTGATAGACTCAACCGGTACTAGTCGTTGACACGCAACTGACGCTGGGCATTGACAAGCTTAACCGGCGCTGAGTGTTGACAGACTCAGCCAGTGCTAAGTATTAACGAACACAGTCGGTGCTAAGTATTAGGAAACATAACCGGCGTTAAGTGTTGGCAAACTCATTTGGCGTTGATCCAGTGTCTTTGCAAATTTTGAGAGTAGACCACTAAGTCCTTTATAATGGCTTGTTCTTCTTACCAAATCCCTGATGTGAAGAGGCTTCCAAGGTAGGGCGAAATCGACGCCTGTGATTTTACAGGCGAGATTTTATCAAGGGGTGAGCCCATTTGGCTGACCTAGCCAATATGCGAACCAAAGTGGCCCCTCAGTGTCACTTTCATTACTGACCCTATTTGTTTCGAAATACGTGAGGGCAATGATGGCAATGTCAATACTGAAGAAGGGGTGGCACTTCTTCATTGCATGCATAGGAACATAGCTTCCGGGAAGAACTTACCTACCTTAGGGAAACGAATGGTACAGGAAAAGGGACTACTAATGTGGTTAGCAAAAGGCCTCCAGATTCAGGGGGAGCACCAATACTTGAAGGGATACTCTTCCTGGACTACCAAGGTGTTGGTGTCATACATAAGCACTCTTGAACGTGCTTCATTATTAGCAACAGTCCAGTGTTTGAGCAACTACTATGACCGTTGCTCCAATATATTAAATGTATTACTGGAGACATGGAGCCATGTTAATAATACCTGGCTTCTTGGACATGGAGAAGCAGGAATCTCTTTACTAGATCTTTATTTTATTGGAGGTCTTCTGATGATCGGGGCTATGTATGATGAGTTTGTGCCCCCAAACTCGGTCATCTTCGGTGGTGCTAACTTGGGGAATGAAGAGCCACTTGCCAATCTTCAAACGATCTCCGAGGCCTACCAGTCGATTGCTAGCCGATCTAGTAATGGCAAGGTCACCTTCACGGAATGGGTGAAATTCTTAGGATCACCTATACGCTAGACCAGCAGAAAGTCTGGTATATCCCCATTGCACTCTTGAAATCCGAAGTGGAAACTGCCATGAAATATTTTTCAAAATCCAGTTGCTATAAGTATAGAGAATTCTCCTTGGATCGGTGGGCCAGTTGAAAGTTCTACTTTTCCCTGACCTCTCATGAGGAGAGTAGTTCGATAAAGAGCAATAGGAAGACTAGTCTTTCCCTTAGGGGCTAGTGGCGGACTGAGGAACTTCAAGGTGCTCGACTTCTGCGATGGAGGCTGCAGTGTCCTCCCTGATCTGAGATTTATCTGCCCCATGGTGGGTATTGCTCCTGAAATTCGCACCATATGGTAAGCTCCCTGATAATAGGAGCTTTGCCCTTTTGACTCTCTCAGTCTCTGCTCAAAGTCAGGCTCAAGGGGCCACTGGGGTTTCTTTGGCTTCGACTTCTTATGCTTCTTTGAAGAACGTGGCTCTGCTTTGGCTTTAGCTACCAGGGCATCAGCAACTGTTAGGAATCCTGCTACCCATGCCAAGGTCTTTCTCAATCGTTTATGTTGTCTTACTTATATTGATTCCTTCGAATTCTCGGTCGAGAGCCTCGAAGTTCGGGCATATCAAGGTTGTACCTGCATGGGATGTAGAAGAGGGAGAATGAGAAGCAGGAGAAGAAGAAGGAGAAGGGTAAGAAGGTGGGAAACGTTTAAGGTTGTTCCCCTCATCAAACCAATCTAGGAAGTTTTTCACGTCATCACCAAGGTTGGATGGGTGCAGGGGTTCTTTTAGGTCTTTCTCTTGCTTAGACTGTTGGAGAGTGCTTTTAACATCGTCACCCTAATTGGATGTATGTTGAGTGGGAGATGGCACGGGAACGTCTTCTTGACAAGATGAAGAAGGAATAAGGGTCGTGTCAGGGATGAAGTCTAGTAAAGTTAGCAGTGGAGGAAGGGGCCTGAGAAATTCTGCTCAAATGTGGGTTGAGCGGTCTTGTTTCTTCGGCGAGTAGCCCTTGGTGCCCGTCTCTTTTTGGTTTTCTGAGGTGATGTTTGATTCGTCTCGCTGGGCAGGCAAACTGCTTCTCGCCTGAAGGACTTGAGTCTGCTTCGGCCATGGTAGACTATCCATGGCTGGGAAGTTGAGGATTTGGCAGAGTCCAAGTCATTTATAGGAAGGTCCTGCTTTGTGAGATCTTCTTGCCTCGATAAAGGAATGACTTGGGAATCACTTACAGGGAGATTATAAAACTACTGATACTCTCGTATTTTCTTTGCGAATATATCAAGGAAACTTGTGCATTCTGACAGGTAATGGCCTCTTATCTGATGGTACGGGCACCAACGATCTTCAGTCCCCTTAGCAAGGCGACGAGGTTGCCTTGCCTGCTTTAGTGTGATTATGCCTTCCTGAAGCAGTATAATGAAGAAGGCGTAAAGGATACCATGCATTTCTTCTTCCTCTTGGATGGTTATGACATGGGAGGCCTCGGCTGCCCCAAAGGCCTTCTTTAAGTCTTCAGTCTTTATCTGACCATGCTGAATCAGGGCCTCAATAATATCCTTCAGCGTGTAGCAATCATCTATAGGATGATTGATCCTTGATGGTAGGCACAATAATTCGCCTGAGTGTCAAGGCCAGGTTGCTCGGGGAACTTGGCTTCTAGAAGCTGGATCATATTATGTTCCAATAATAACCAGAATAGCGCAGGGACCCATTCCTTCTCGAAGGGATAGACCTTGTTCTTATGCCTGGTGAAATAATCACCCCAATCAAGGTTGGCTGGTGGGGGTACCCGATTGTACGACTGTTGTTGCTTGCCAGCCTGGGGTGTTACCTATGTCGTGCTTACCCCTTTAGAGAGGTTCAAAGTTTGGGAGGGAGCCTTCTTTGAATCAGTTACCATGACGGCTGCACTGATTACCCCTTTCTATTGGCTGGCTTATTCCAAGAGTTACCATTGCCCTTGTTGTTTGCTAAGCTTGTAAATGGTTGTCATGTCCCACCATAGTGGCGTGATAAACGTTCTATGCGAACTGATTTAGAGATCAACTCTGACATGGAGGTCAAATTAGAGGCCTCAACATGTAGAGCGATCTCGGGTCACATGTTCTGCATGCAAGTTTGGACTGCTTCCTTCTCAGGCATAGGATTAGGATGGCAGGAAGCTAAATTTCTCCATCTTGATATGAACTGATCTACGTGCTCATCAGAGTCTTGAGTCAGGGTGAGAAGTTTGATGGTTTGAGCCTCTCTCTCGACCTCATAGAAGCGTTGATAGAACAGTTTTTCCATCTCCTCCCATGTATGCACTGAGTTTGGAGGAAGTCGGGCATACCATTGGAATGCTGGGCCATCGAGGGTCTCAACGAACTGTTAGAGAAGAAGTCTCCCATCAGCTGTTGTTTCTTGACATGCTACCTAGAAGTAGGCAATATGCTGGTTTGGGGACGTGGTTTCTCTGAATAAAATAAACTTCCCTTTCTTATAATCTGAGGGAAACGAGACCTGATCAATATACAGGATATGGCCTTTGATAAGGCATCACACCCTGTATCCCTGGGTTTTGTCTGTTCTTTAGGCTATGAGTGACCATAGCGTCAATGTTTGTTCCCCATGGCGTAATGAAGGACGTTTTTATTTGGTCCTCCTTAGTCATATGGAATTGATTGTAGCCCAAGAAACCATACAAAAAGGATAGTAACTCGTGCTTAGTAGTATTGTGGACTAGGTCATCAATGTTTGGCAAGGGGAAGTCATCTTTCAAGCATGCCTTATTTAGATCCCTAAATTCGAAGCACATTCGGATCCGGCCGTCCTTCTTGAGGATCACTACGGCATTGGTCAACCAGTCTAGATAATCGACAGGTACGATGAAATTTGATTTTAGGAGATTGTTGATTTCCTCCTTAGTTGTTAACTTCAGTTAGTTCTTTAGTCACATGGCCTTTTGTTTGATCGAAACCACCCTGTCGCGTACACTGAGGTGGCGCTCCACTAGAGCAGAGTCTAATCCGGGCATGTCACTGTATGTCCATGCAAAGGAAACTCGATATTCCTTGAGATGATAAAGAACTCCCAATCTTGGTGATCTTCGTGTCATCATCCGAGGCAAGGATGACATCCAATGTCTCTTTGACTATGGTCATTGAGTCGCCATTGAATTTTTTCTTGAAAATTTCGATGTGGGTTTTAAGTTCTTCCGGCTTAGGATCACTCTCAGTTCTACCTCTGCGGGATCCGAGAAGGAAAGGTCTGACTCATCAATGTGAACTATGTTTTCCATTATAGGTTTTTATGAGTCTTTTACTTCTTCAAAATTGTTTTTCTTGGAGAAATCTGAATTTTGATTAGATTTTTCCAGGTTTTTATCAATTTCAATATTGATGCCCCATGCGGGTTAGCAGAAATGACAGGAGGGAGAGAGGGCATAGGTTACTCCTGTGGATACCCTGCACCTACTCATTTTTTGGCATCAGTATTTTTTGATGCCACTAGAAGCCTTCCAGTGAGTTGGAGGTCATCAGAGCGTGGGGCAAATTTTTCCTCAGGCCCTCTTAGGAGATCAAAAAAGCGTGGCCCTGATTGGAGCTTGTCACTCAGCTACTCAAGTTGAGCTAGGCAAGATGGTCCTCGACTGGGAGGTGTGTGTGATCATTGGAAAACATGACTTTTAAAAGCCGATTGGAACCAAGAACTTTGATCAGAGGTGTAATTCTCCATTGGCCCGGGTCTGGAAGCTGTGGGACTCTGGTGAGCAAGTTAGTGGTGTTTCCCGTTTGCGGTTTTAAAGGCACTGAGCTTATAGAGTCAGAGCTTCGAATGCCCTTGAGCAAGAATTTAATCAGCCCATTAAGATCCTCGTAATTCTCAGTGAGAGTGAGTGAACACCCTAGCCCTCTTCGGTCCTTCTTTTTCCTTTTAGCATTTGGGCTTCCGTGATTGCCATGGATGTGCCCTCTTCCATGGTTCCTAAGCCATGCCCGATATGAAAGCCTTGGGTTAAAAGCATGTGTCAAGCTTCGGGCAACTCATAATTGTACCTTTAGTAGCATAATCGAATTTGTTCGAAAGAAGAGAGCGGCAAAATTTTTCGAGGGCAAAATTGTTCACGTCGAAAGTTAAAGTGGAATATTGAGGTTCATCATATATTACCAGGGGGTCATCACGACTCCTCGAGTCATTGATGCCCCATGATTGATCAAGATCAAGTAGATTGACTATTTGAGGCTGGTCAGCAGAGATCATGACCACCCTTTGACCCGTAGGGATTTTGGGACACTAGTGAAGTGTCGAGGCTATGGCCAGATTTTCATGAAGCCAAGGCCGCCCTAGAAGCAGGTTGAATGAGGGATCTATATCTGAGACATAAGATTTCGCTATCTGTGATAAGGTCCTATCATGAGAGCTAAGGGCATAAAGTCCTCCACCTACCTCTTACTCCCTTCATAGGCTAAGAAGGTTCCAAAAGAGCTAGATCCATGCCAATCCTCTCCAATGTCATTATCGAACAGATGTTAAGGGCGCCCCATTATCTATGAGTACCTAGGGAATCCCATTCCCTGTGGCATAAACAGTTATGTAGAACGCTCGATTGTGGTGTCTGTCAAAATCAAAAGGAAGATCATTGTCACTAAAATTGATAGGCGTTGAAGCCGTCAACTCGACGATCATCCCATTAAATTCTTCCGGTCTTACATTAGAGGAGATGTACGCCTTTTGGAGCACGATCTAGATTTGGCTTCAGTGGGTTTGGGACCTCCTAAGCAAATCTAGGATAGATATGGATGTTGGATTGTCTACATAAGGCTACTTTGAGTTTGTTGCTCTTCCTAAGATCATCTTCTAATGTTATTGTTTGTAGACATCCTTATGAATGGATCCCATATGGAAGAAGGCTCTAGTACAAAAAGACCCACATACTCATTCTCAAATAGTAAGGCTTGCAATAGATGCAACAAAATCCTTGTCATTTCAAGACAATTTACATCATTTTACATTCTAATATTATTTTTCTATTGTAAATTCTGCAGCCTACAAATATCTAGTATGCACTTAAAAAAAATAAAAAGCATGCGCTTAAAAAATAAAAACCATAAAAAAACTATTGAGAAATACATATGATCTATCAATCCCTGGATATCAAAATTGTTACATCCAGCATTACTACAGAGAGCATCTTTTTTTCTGAATAAAATGCAAAGAGAATTCCTCTATGGAGTCCAATCAAATGGATACTAATTCATAATGCTAAGTCCATTACCAAGAAGAAGGGATTCAAAACACAAACCATTCCATTTAATAAAGTATAAAAAAGGCAAAATTTTCTACTTCTAATAGTCCCAGAAAGAAGAAAGCACCCATATCCATAGAAGGCCTAAAAACTATGGCTCCTCAAATAAGTTATAAAGCATCCTGCAATCTATTAAGACAATTATGCTATCCCCACTAAAACACAAATTATCTAACTCATTTCAGAAGTTTTCTCAAGCATTCTATATTTAGTAACCAAGAACAACTAAAGGAAACAACACAAAAAGAAAAGTTTTCCCAAGCATTCTATAAAGAGGCCTTAGAAAATTATATAAAGTGGCATCGATGGTTTTTTTTTTTTTTGTTTGAGTGTTAAGTGAGAAGTGGCATCTATGTTATTAAAAAAACATTGCGGAACCCAAAGAATAACAACAAAACTAAAAATCTAGGACAGTAAATCTAAAATGGATAAATGTTCAATAAATTGGTTTAACCTGCACAGATGTGGACACCGATACAAGCACAATAGGGGAAGCAGGCATAAAACACAATATTTCTTGAACTTCAAGACATGGATATGAATTGTTTCTCTCTCTAGCTTGATACTTTCTCGTGTTGAGTGGTTGAGAGAAGGAGAAGACACAATAGTTCTATGAAGAAAAGGGGAAATAGTGGAAAAACCCAAAATGCTCTCATTTATAGAAAACATTACCAAGATTTACAGGAGATGAATGTCCAATAGAAATGCCCAAACAAACACCAGCCAACATAGGTAAAAGCAAAAAAATAAATCAATTTTTACTCACCTATTCAATTTAATGAAAACCCCCCAAAAACACCATCAGTAACATCAAAACCCTAACATTGAGAAATTTTTCATTCTATCTATACAAAAATCAGAAAACGGGCCAAACAATCAAGTAAATCTTTCTCATTCCTGATGATACAAGATTAATCGAGAAAAAGGGTGAAAGAAGGCTTTCGGCCCTACAAAAAATGGCCAACAATGGACCTCAAAATGATGCGGTGAAGGTGAAGGTTGGATTTAAAACCTTCTAAGCTTCAATTGGTTGTAATGGCAAGGCTGAGAGCAGAAGCTCTGTGACCTCTATGACAATGGCGGTCCAATCGATAGGAAAGTGAGAGAGAGTAGGGTATAAAAAGAAAATGGGGAAATGGGGGCAATGGGTGGGCAAATTTCGAGTAAAATCTAGGTTTACCGAAAATGAATTTTTGCGTATTCCAACTTCTTTTGGGAATATGCATGTTTGTGGATACACAAATAATGGTTTTGGATCCAATATACACGAAATCAAGTTTTATGTATATTAGGTCCCAAATGACCCATAAGTGATTTGAGCAGGTCAAATTCCTACCTTACTTTCAAAGTTAGTAACCCATGACAAAAAGACCTTGTAGTACTTTTCTAATATAATTCTTAATGTCGAACTTAAACAAAAGGATTTCATAAAATTATTAATTCAAACATCTCATTGATCGTATTCCCCAGATCTGGAAATTCGAGACTTGGAGAGGAGAAGCCTGCCTCAGCCATTTCGCAACAACCTCTTTCCATGAATCAACACGAGCAGCCCAAGGTCAAGAGGCAGGTAACAATCTTACTCGTAGGCATGTTGGGCAAAGGGGACACGTCCACTTGTATGTGGAAGTGCCCAATCAAGATGCAAGTAGGGCCCAGTTTGGGTTAGAGTAGCCTAAGCTTGGCCCTCAACCAGTCAAGAAACATTTCGGGATGATAGTTGTGCATCCGTCTACTAAGGCATCATTTTAGTGAGCAAGGTTTTATGTTAAACCCTACCTCGAGGAAAATGACTAAGAGATCACTTAGAAAATTGAGTCTATCAGTTGAGCCTCGTAATGAACAAGTCACGAGGTTTAATCCCATATTCCACCCGACCCACAGATAGGTCATGATATAAAGCTAACAAAGGGTCTGTCCTTAAATTGTAGGACCGAAGGTTGCGTCTCATCTTGAACCTAACCAATGGTCAGTTCCTTCCTTTTAACAATCAATGGTCGCTTTCATTATGAACTAACTATTGGTCTATACTTGTAATTTCTCCACCAAAGGATAGGTTGTATCATGAACTTTTTTTTGTTTTTTTTAACATTACCAAAGAACTTCCATTAAAAGAAAACAAATTCCAAGATACAGACAAAGTCACATGAAGGAAATAATCACCGACAAAGATTGGTGTACTCCTCCTTTTGCAAGGCAATCAGCCTCCGCATTAGACTCCCTATAACAATGACGGATTTTAGCAGTTATAGTTTTGAGAATATCCCATATCTCATGAAAAATTATAGTCAACGTCCATGTTCTATTAGCTTTGCCTTTACTCCAAGCTGTACTGTTTGTTGAATCCCCTCCCATGATCTTCTCTTCCTCAATTCTTGACGAGGGTTTAATGCCTTCCAAAAGGCTTCTAGCTTCAACTTCATTAACTATAGTGACACTGCAAGGGCCAGAATATGAACAAATAATATGCCCCATATGGTTTCTTATCAATCCAACAAAACCAGTTGCACCTAGGTTTCCATCAAAATTCAGTTTGTGTGCATTAGCAGGTGGGGGTGTCCAGACAGTACCCATTTGACTTGATCTAGGAGAAAATAAACTAGCCACTACCCTAGGATTAGAAATAATCTAGCTTTTTGGGATGAATTTACCATGTCTATGTGTAGAAAACCAATCTGTTGCTAGTGCCAAAATATTAGATTTCAGCATCGAAGTATCAATGCTCAACCCTTCAAATACCCTTATGTTTCTTTCCATATGGGCATGTTTTATAACAGGAACTTGCTTCCCAAAACCTGGAAGTTACCTGTTACTGTAGCTCTTTTGTGTTTGATAGAAGTCGGTAAACTTAAAATGGGCAGTTCCTGTTACTATAGAACTTAACCCTCTTAAGCTTAAAGAAACATCAGTTCAAATCAATGGAACTTAAAATTGGAAGATTTGAGAGATCATCACCCTCCAAGTGGGGCAATGTAGGAACTAGATTGGCATGGAATTTTGAAAGCAACTGTACCTTGGGCATGGAAACAGTAAACATGGAATCCTTGAAGACTTTGCTACACAGGCCAGTGCTCTCTCTCTCTCTCTCTCGCTCTCTCTCTCTCTCTCTACCCTCATCTTTCTCTCTCTTCTGTAATTTGCTCATTACTTATTATAGTTTGAACGAACTACTGAAGTTTTTTCAAGCTCTGTTCAATGAAATTACAACATACCTCAAGTCACATTTGATTAAATCCGTATGCATCTTAAATTTTTTAGTTTGTCAATAGATTAATCAGTCACTTTTGGAATGTGGAATTTGATGGTTTCCTTTACTTCAATTATGATTTTGAGGAATTTTTCATGAAGTTTGAGAAAATCAGTGTTACCCTTTTATCCGATGAATTTTGTTTTTTATTTTATGTTTTTATTGTGAATTATCTATTACTAAGTAAGTTGCCTACACGATCTGATTTCGTTTGACAAATTGGAACTGAACCCTCTTGAATCTAGATTCCGGAGGGAAGTAATTACTAAATAAGTGAAAGCTTCCTTCAAATTCGTCACACAACTGTATAAGCCAACATATCTATTATACTCAAATATAGCCGGTCACCTTTCCTCAAAAAAAAAAAAACAGAAAAGAAAAAGAAAAAGAGAGTAGCTTCCTTAAGGTTTCAACCGCATAATGACATTGACACAGACTGTAATATAGGTGAAGCATGTCCCATTTCAGCCACCATGCTTACAACATCTTAAATTTTAGATATATTTTTCCAGATGGACCTTCTTGTTATGATATGTATGTTGAATCGAAGCTAAGACATTTCAGTTTGGTGGTTCAATCTACCTTTTTTTTTTTTAATATTGTAGTTGTAATGGCATATAATAGGTGATTTTTACATTTTAGTTCGTCAATTAGTATTAAAGAGAACTTTTATATTTTTACATTTCTCCTTTGTTAGTATCAATAGTTGCTCCATCTATCATATCCTTTTTGTCAGATAAGTCAATATCTGACAAAAGCATGCAGTATTGTCATTTCTAATATGAGGCAGTATCGTCATTTGTTGTTTGGTGGTCAAAACTACCAATGTCAACGTCATTATGCAGTCGAAACTACCAATATCAAAACTACCGATATTACAGCGAGTATCCTCATTTTTATAGCCTTCAGGAAAGATGTGTTTCCCTATCAAGTTGATGATGAATATTACATACCTCGGACCCTTTGATGGTTTTGGAGCCTAGAGTTATTAATGATATCCAAAATAGCCAATATCGAAATCTTTACTGTCTCAGACCATGGAGGAGGTACTGGAAATAATTGGGCAAGTGGTTATCATCAGGTTTGTGATATGCATGATCAATATGCACTTATAGTTTATGAGTTCAGTTTCTTACTTTCTTTTTTTCCATTATGGAATTCTCTTTTCTACTTGTTCTTGAAAAAATCGTTGACTTACTTGTTCTTGGAAAAATCGTTGGCAAAATTTCTTTTTTTGGGTATTTTGTATAAATTAAAATTGGTTTGATGAAATCCAATTCTATCAATTGATAAATTTCAAAATTCAAAGTTCAAACTTTATCGTGACTTGTGTTTTATTTACAGGAAGAAGGTTCTTACATAATTGTTAGTGACATATAGTTATCTAATGGCAATTGCCATGATGTATCAGATTCCTGTAAATCTCTGGAGTTATACGCCTTATCACATCAATTATAAAATATGTAAAACACAGTAAATAGAACCAATTTACCTTGGTTTTGGGTTTCTCACAGCCATGAACATTTAGAGAAGCTTATGCTTTTGCACGCATGTGTTGGAATGACTAATTTGGATAGAAGTTTCTTATGCAGTTTGTGTTAAACACCTAGTATTTTGCAAACTAATTTGATCCCACTATGGAAGGAAATCTTCGATTTGTCAAGTCTTTGTTGCTTGGTTTGTCTTATCAACTGAGATCCATTTTGGGTTGGAGGATCTATGCGAAATGTGTCTGTTCTAGTTTGTACCTTATTTTCCATATTAAACTAATCTATTCCAGTCCTTGGTGTAGCAAAATCGTCAGCAACAAGAGAGTATAAAAAGAAGAAACTTTCATCCACCAAAACCCAAAACTAGAACACATGATTTGAAACAAGAGAGAGAATCAGTGTACCATGTTCATGTTCTTCAAGGAAAACAAGATTTTATTTCTTCTTAAATGACAAAAGTCTGAAGAATCAAATCTCTAGCTGCGTGAGGGTCACATCTCCCGGTTTATATATAAAAATAAAGAATTAGTTAACAATAAATAAGACCCCATCCACCCCCCCCCCCCCCCAACCCCTCCCTTATAGGTTTTTATGAATACCTTCTATTATAGGTTTGTCTTTAAATAATGCAATTATAGGTTATTGTTGAATGGGATAAATTCTTATTGCCTCTATATGGATGCATAAGTGGTGAATGTATGTCACATAGTTGTGTTCATTCTATTGCATTTTCAATTATGTATGTTTAAGCTATTAAGCTATTACAGGTTATTGTTGAATGGGCTGGTTTTGTACATGGTTTATATATGGTTGGATGAATTGTGAATGTTACTTGACATGCATCACAAATGTTTTAAGAGATAACACACAAATTTTATGCACTATTGTAATCTTTGATATGGCATGACTTTTAAAGCTATAGCTTATAATGACATGGTTGTATTATATTTTTGGATAAGAGTGCCATCTTCATGGAAAGTAACTTTTAAAAAAAAAATGTGCCATGGAAATCCCAATGAGAGTAGTTTTATTTAGTTGACTTGCTGTCTAGATTGTCTTATTACTATCTATCATTATGAAGCATAGGTATGCAGATACCTTGCATATGTACAACGTTTCGAGAGAAGGCTAGGTATGTTGATCACCTCTTCAGTCCTGCCCTGTCGTGTGGAATATGTTGTCTTTCATCTTGGACCTCTTTAGGCTACCTAGGTGATGCCATGTAAGGACAGTAGTTGCATTCAGTTTACTAGCTTGCATGGATTGTCTTCTTATTTTGATCATCAGGAAACAATGCAACATAGGCATAGAAAGCCAATCATGTTTTTCTTCAAAGTGTCTAGGCGATATAGATATGCATTCTTGTTGTTGTAGAATTTGGTTATGGGATTGTACTTTGAGCTTCTAATGATTACTAAAATTCATTGTGGTACTTTGTTCTGGCTTTCTCTGCATTTTCTCTATTTATGTTTGAGCTATAATGCCTTGTACTTTTTATTATTTATTTATGCTTAATATTTAGTGCCATCTAGTTTAAAGAAATCAACCTAGCAAGGCTTTATTATAACTACCAAAGATTACCATAATAATATGGGCCAGTGGAACCCTATAAAGGAGGCCCAACTCATTGATCTTTTGTTGAAAGAGGTCAAGAAAGGGGGGACGGAGGAGGGGGCTTCAAGAAAGGCACATGGAATCGGATGACATAGTATATGGTAAGCAATTATGAGAACTTTTATGACTTAGAACGGCTGAAGAGTAAGGTCAAGCAGTTTGTAGCAATGTATAGAGAAGTAAGAAACATTTTGATACAACCAGGTTTTGGCTGGGCTAAGGCTAATCGAATGGTGACTGTCGAACCAGCCATATGGGATCAGTGTACAACAGTGAGTTAAAAAGTATTTATTGTCAATTTCTTTTGTGGTTTTGCAAGTTTAGGTGCAATGTTCACACAAATTCAATACATACATGTGTTCTCTTTACAGGAGTTTACTTTTGTGACAAAGTACAGAGGCAAGTCTTTGTCTGTATACTTCAATGAATTGGAGAAGATATTTGGCACAAATGCTTTGGATTGAAGCCATGTGGAAGGGTGAAGAAATAGGTGCTGATGTCTTCCTTAAGGCATCTCGACATCTCAAAACTGTCTTCCTAAGCATCTAGTCTTTGCTTTAATTAAAGTTCTAACTGTTGTCTAAATCTTTTTTTTTTTTAATGTTGGGAACATTGTGGGACAAACAACAATGTTATTTTATTATTGAATGAGATATATTTTTGACGTTGAGATATAGATGCATCAGTGGTGAATGTATGTCCAAGTTGTGTTCAAGCTATTACAGGTTATTGTTGAATGGGCTGGATTCTGACTGCTTGCATATGGATACATTAATTGTGCATGTGTGTTTGTATGTTGTGCTCCAGCTATTATAGCACATTCCAAGAGAATACAGGAAACCAAATCCATAATTGCCATGACCACCGATAGATATGAGTATGAATGTGTTTGTGCGCGTGTGTGCGTGAGAAATAGCGAGAGAGCTTGTATTCGGTTTAAGAAAAAAGTCATCGACTACCTACTTATAAGATTTAAACACTTATTCCACTTCATAATTGTAAAAAGACTCAACAAATTGTATACCCACAATAGTCAAGAAAATATATTGAATTGAAGTTGTGCTTGACATTGTCCAGAGACTACTTCAATTTTGAGGTGCAATGAAGCTTATCATCCAACATCAGCTTCAATTGTTGTATAAATATCTCTCTCTAGGAGCTTCTCACACTCATCAATAAAGCTCTCTTTCTCTCTCTCTCTCCCTCTCTCAATCCAACGTACTTTACTTTCAATTGATATTTTATCCCAAAATATAAAATTCTAAAAATTAATAAAAAATAAATCATATCTAGATTTCAATTTTAACATTTTACATCTTTCCTATTACTTCTACAGCTAATCCAACACAGATACCCAGAACTTCTTAGTCTTTCAGCATGTTATCAAACACAGGTACTTAGAACTTACTTAACATTTCAGGAGGTTATGAAAACAGAAACCCATAACTTCTTTAACATTTCAGCATATTATAATACACAGAAACCCATAACTTCTTATAGCAACTTCTTTCTTCCCAGAAAAGAGGAACTTCCAATTTACAGTTCATGATTTAACTTCCGTTTATCAAACATGCCTTACTTATACCCTAAAAAATATTCATCCAAAGTGATCACCACAATGTTATACCCATCTTTTGAGATACCATGTGTAAGCCATTAGTGAAGAAGCTGACTAGTATTTTCGAGTATATAAGCGGTTTAGGCACTGATGAGCTCAATACCACAGATTCATCACAAAGGGACAATCAAGAAAAAGAGGTTGGGCCGTTTCATTATTAGCTTAACAAAAAAATACAAACATTAGTTATAATAAAACCCCTTTTTCTCAACTTATCAATAGTAGCTAGTTTATCTTGGCACAAAATCCATAAGCATAATTGAACTTTTAAAGGCACAAGATGCTTTTTTATCGTAGAAAGTCTAGCATTTAATTACCTAATACGATTACAAAAGAAGAGATCATAGACTGACTTAACTGAAAAGGCTCTTGAGTGATTAAGATCTGTAATGATTGCATCTTCTTTGTTTGTTGAGATATAAACGTTTTGAAACATTTCCATAAGAGATTGGTATTATCAATAAATCTATCATAAACTTGATGAATGATTTCGCACTTTGGGCTTTGTGAGGTCTCAATTAGACCCTGACCAACTATACTCGTTTGAGAAACCAGTTGTTAGGATTCTACACGACTCTAACCCAGGGTTTGCGCTTGGCTCACTGAGACCGGAGTCTGTCATCTGAATCAGCCTAACCAATGGTCAAGCTTCCATAACCTGAGAGGGAGTGCGTGGCAAATTGAACGACCAGATGTTGATTATATATATTTTTTAAAATTCATACAAATTTTCCCACTTCAAGGGCACGTGGCCGACTTCTGTTGGCTACACGTAGGTGTAACGTTGGCTACACGTAGATAAAGCATACACGTGATTGAACTTGGTTCTTTATCCCTTCCGGCCTCTCTCTCTCCGTCCGACCCGACCCTTTCGTCAGCTTTTATCTCTTCATTATCCATCCAGAAACAAAATAATATAATATACCACACCTGGCCTTCTTCCTCCTCTCATTGGACACCTCCCAAATGAGAGATGCTCCTTCTTCATCTTCATTTTTAGTTTACCAGCCACAAGCTCTTCCTCCTTTCTCCATTAATATCCAGAATGGGCTCTTTTGTCTTTGCCCTAGCGCTTCAGTTGAGGTGCGTTAAGCTTGATGCCTAAGCAAAAAAAATGGCATCATTTTGATTTTGATGTCTTGTCATTTTATAGGTACCCCTGGTCTGCAACAGTTGTGATGGTGATTTTGAGCCATTGAAATAAGATGCCCTTCTTTTCTTCTTTGATTTAATGGGAAACCTGATGACTTCAGAGTTGGTGCTTCCCCTTTTTGGCTAATTCAGAACTTGATTGCTCACTGCATTTGATCATTGATTCCCATATCATTTCTGTATTTAGGATTTCTTTTTCTTCCTCTTTTTGGAGAAATGGAGTTTAATCGATTAGGGCTCGTTGTGTTTCAGTATGAATGGTGTCCTTACTATACCTGATTGTGTTGGATAAGAAATAGCAAGTGTTGATTCTTTAATTCATCATTTTTGGAGATAGTTTAGGGTTTTTTCAGTTATGGTTTCTATGAATGCATCGCATGCACAGAGGGCTGCACTTTCTGGCAAAGATAATGAAGTTGGGGGGTTTCCTGTTGAATCATTTCTTAATTCTTTGAATTCCATGAAAGATGCCCTCTTGCCTTTTGAATTGGGCATTCAGCGAGCTGCAAAGGAATTGGAATCTTGCTGGTTAGGTCCCAAAAATGGAACGGGGAATATGTGGATGTTGAAAGTTCCTATCAAGGAGGAGCCCGATGCCAGCGCTCGGAACTTTTCTGTTAAGAAGAATGGCCATGGTGCTGGTGTTTCTTGTTCGAGTAGTGTTCCTTCAGCATCTATTGATGATAGAAAGAAAAGCTTCACTTTGAAGATCCCTATTAAGGCTTGGGGCACACTTTTTCCCAACTCAGGGAGCAACAGTAAAGGGGAAGTCGCAAAGAAGGTCTCAAAAGAGAGGGTGGAGAAAATAGCAAGTACTGATTCGTTGTGTGATTCATCGGCTGGTAAAGATGAGTCTTGCACAACTTGCTTGCAATTTGCCTTGACCTGGTCGCTCCTTCTGAATAACATAGCACAGGCAATTCCAAGTCCTTTCAAAAGTGTGAAAAAATGTTTCCAAAAGCAAGGAAATGATTCCTATATGATTGATTCTAGACTTCCAAGGACATCGACACCATGTAAGAGGAAGCAGCAGAGAACTGATGGCTATTCAGTAAAATGTCAAGACAATGTTGGGAATAAAGAAGGAGAAGCCTTTTCCTTTGAGTTTTTATTGGGTTTGGTATTTGATCATTGGTTACAAAACCTTCACAAGTTTGATCAGTGCATTCGAGATACGAAATATGATCATGGTGCTCCAATTAGTGGCAAAGAACAAGAATTTGTATCCAAAGACTGTGACAAGAAAGGCGCAGAATGTTCCCAAACTCACTGTCTTGGGGTCCTGACAAGTATTTGGAAAGGTAGAAAAGCGGATGTTGATGGGTTATTGGGGAACCTCAGATTTGCTAGGATGAATGGGGTACCAAGTATGTTGGGTGTGACTACAGTCAAAGATGATTGTCAAGATGATTCATGTAGTAGTGGTGGTAGTGACCCAGAGGCCAATACTCCACAGAAGCAGGCAATTGGGTTGCTTCAGATTCCATTATCAAATGTTGAGAGATTGAAAAGCACACTCTCTACTGTCTCGTTCACTGAATTGATTGATTTAGTCACACAGATAGGGCGTTCCTCAAAGGATCATCCCGATAAAAAGAAACTTTTTTCAGTACAGGATTTCTTTAGGTATACTCAATCAGAAGGTATGGAGTATCTGTTCTCATAATTCTTTTGTTCATTATATGTGATACATTTTTGTGTTGACCCACAAATATTTTGTTTATTAGAACAAAATAGAAGCTAAGGCTTCATATATTTCACCAAGTTTGATTGTGGTAATCATGATAAATTATTTTCATGCAGTAAGTGTATTGATTTAACATGTGGATACTCAGTATTTAAGCTAAAGTTCCATAGTTTTTCATGATCACCTAGTACATTAGACTAGTCAGGCTGTAGAAGTCAAATGCTGTAAAGCAGTAGGTTGTCTGTTTCAATAGAAGACACACAGGACAAAACAAGTGACTCTTGTGGTCAGATTCATTTTGAAATGATGGAATGCTTACAAAACCTTCCTAGAGCTGCCAGGCTACCTAGGTTCATTGATGAAGCTCTGTTTGTGTCAGGATTACAATGCGAATTTTATTATTGTGGAGCAGGAAGAGTTCGAATGTGATGAGATTTAAGGAGTAGTAGTAGTTTAAAGGGTATGTTTAATATGTAATAAGAATGAGTTATGCATTATTCGGTTTTTTGTTATTTGGATATTAAAAATTAGAAGCAAGATTTGTTGTATAAAATTAATATGTAAGTATTCGCCATGGGCTACTTATTGCTTCTACAATTTTTGAGTTATCGCCATTATATGGCTTGAAAGAATTAACAGTGTTGGATTCTATTCTTTTTGAGTAATGCCTTCTTTGCTGTGGGAAGGATGATTTGGTATTGGTAAGCCCCTGATGAGAATGTATCTTTCTAGTAAATTAGGCGACATTCCCTTGCAAACTGAAGGTCTGTGGTTTTCAAACTTGTGTTCGAGAATCTGTTGCTTGTGCAGCTGTCTCTTGCTTTATGGAAGAATCTCTCAACTGTCACATGGTGAACTCGTCTCTTTTTCTATAATTGCTCTTGTCTTTCTCTTGTTCCTCCCTCACTTCTTGTAGGTTTTAGAGGTACAAAACTAGGCACCAGCCCCTTCTCATTCTGGAGTTATCACCTTGCTGCATACTGTCCATCTCAAGCATATTCTGCATTCAGCACCTCTTTGCAGTACAAATTTCACTTCTTTGAGAGCTTTTTAGTGACAGAAATATCTCAATTCCATATTAAATTACTTGAATTTTTTCGTTCATTCAAGCATATAAGTCGTAGAAATGACCCAAAAAATATATCTTCCACGATCTACGTGCCTGACATTGAACGTTTTCATAAGGCAACAAGATCAGTTTACTCTAATACTCTCTCTCTCTCTCTATCTTTCTCTTTCTCTCTATCTTTCTCTCTCTTACACAATTGCAAACACACTTAATTCCTAACTGTGTTAATTCCCATCCTAAATAGGTGAGACTCTGATTGGCAATGATCCAATATCTGATTATTCCTTATGCTTTGACACCTGGCAAAGGAGTACAAATGATTAATGATGGTGTTTCCCGTTCGAGTTGAATGACCATTACGTTTTGGAAAACACTTGGCCACCTTTTTAAGGCCGCAGCCATCCTCGTATTCCGCTTCTACCCCGGTTAATCCTTCCCCCTCGAGCCGGCCCTTGGCCATGTGAGCTCCCGTTCTGATGTGTCCCCCCTTCTGCCTCCCCCACCTCACCCTCCTTTCGACCTGTCTGAGCCAAGTTTTTTGCCTCCCTACGCCACCCCCCCTTTTCGAGTCACCCCTCCGCCTCTATTCCGCTTTGGTGGGCATCTTCTAGCCCCTTAAGGATGACATTTGTGGCATAGAGAAATGGGGCCAATCCTTTTGGCAAGAAGCGGAGTTGGCATGCAGACATCTCTCAAACGGACACTTCTCATCCCCGACTGGTGCCAACTAGGCTCTTCTTTCCCAGCCTTCTCCCTTCAAAGGAGCAGCTCTCTCTTTGGCCTCTTGGTCTCGTTCCTTGGATGCCCGTGTGCCACAGAGATTCTGGTTGAGGATCGACCACATTCCTCTCCATACCTGGCATAGGAATACGTTCTCCTCTATTGGAGAGAAATGTGGTAAGCTAGTTGCAATCCATTGGAAGTCTTGCGAGTACTTGCCCCTCGCATCCATCCTTTTGTTGGTGGAAGTTTTGGAACCTTCATTCCTCCCGACCTTCCTCTGGGTTTGCCTGGACGGAGACCTTTTTCACTTAGCCCTATCTTGGAACCCTGCCTCCCCCAATGCTCTGTCACAAGCCTCTTCCCTTGGCCTTGCCACTATGGCAAAGACTTTGACGGTTTGACCCCCGTTCAGCACAAATCCTGACCCCAGCCACATGGTGCCCCCGTTGTCCCCTAGATTCCAATTCCATGCCACACAGGCCAACCCCTCCATCCAACGATGATTGTCTAGACCGCCAACCCCCTTTGACCCAACCCACTCTCTATTCTTCAGCTCCATTTTCCTGTTGTTAATCCTGAGGATCGATCTCCTCTGACACCGCTCGGTCCATCTCCAGTAACCGTTGTACTTGAGGATTCAAATATCTCGGTCGCCCTGCCAGCGGGAGACGCCTTTGCTATCCTTGGTCTCAAGGTACTATCAACTTTACTGTCGCTTATTCAGTTGTCCCCTGTCCGTACCCTTCCCTCTCCTTTTTGTGGCCTCGTGGCACCTGCTCCAGTCTCTCCCCTGGCTCCTCTTGCTCGATAACCTTCTCCCTCCTTTCACCCCTTTCCATCGTCTAGCCAAGTGTCTTCCCCAACTCTTGTCTTGCCCTTCTCATCTCGAGGCTCATCACTGCCCACCGCCTCCTACCTCTCTCTTAGACCTGTTGCCTCATTACTTCCCCCCCCCATCCACTTGACCTCTTCATCCCCCATCACTTCACCTTCAGTCAAACCCCCCTAGCTGCCATATCTCCCTCAACTGTCCCCTTCATCATCGTCCTCTTCTCTCGATGATCTCCAATATCCTCTGCTTGCATCAGTCCATGGATCCCCTCCCTCTTCGGCCGCTGCTTCCCCCTCCCTTTCCCTTTCCCCCCCCCCCCCCCCCTATTCCCTGTCCCTGTCCTCATCATGAGATCTCACACCTTTTCCCCCCTCCATCTCTCGTCTGCCGTTACTTTTGCGGAAAACCTCCTCTCCCCCTCATCTTCCATGGCTCGCAGGAATCGATCTAGACATGCCAAAAACTCCTGTTGTCTCAGGTAACCTTCCCTATCCCCTGAGTGCTCCACATCCCCCCTCTCCCCCCTCTCTCTCAGAGATCGTACCCTCTCCCACCCCCCCCAATCGTCTGTTCACGGCAGGCCTTTTCTATTGGTCCACTCAATCTCTCCGACTTCTTCAATACCCCCCCCTTTGGCCCTTATCTCGGTTCCCATTCCCTTGGCCTCTTCTTGCCCCGTTAACTCCTCTCTGCACCTCTCTCCTTCCCCTGGCTCCTTCGCCCCCTCTCATCCTCTCTCTGAAATCCCTCGGAACCTCCCCCTTTCCCTCTTGCCCCCAGCCTGGACCTCAGTGTGAGTACCCTTCTCCCGACGAACCTTGACCTCCCCCCCCCCCGCCTCTATCTTCTCCTTGGCCTTGTCTCCTGGCATGGCCAAGGTGTGGGCCCCCCTCCATCCTAGTCGATCAGCTCAACAGTGTCATCGTCTTCATTGGCACCTTCTGTGGTTTCAAGCTTCGTAATAGCTATGGACAGAGCACACACTAATGCGGACCAAGTGCTGCATGTCATCGGTTTCAAGTTCGATGGGTCCAAGGAAGATGTTGAAGCATTCTTCAAATCCAATGTTTAGTCAAGATTCAAAGTAACTTCCAAGGGCTCTCGAGAACTTGCAAACCTTGCTTGCGAGATAAATTACAACTATGGGATCATTCCCTCGTCCAGCCCTCGCCGAGGGCCTCTAGATCCCTCGTCCCTCTAAGAAGATCCTCCATGAGATCCGTCTCCCTCCCTAGCCTATGAAGATCTTAGTATGGAATATCAGGGGCCTTGGCTCTTCTTAGAAATCCTAGGCAGTCTAAGATTTTGTTCTAAACACTCCCCTTCTCTCTTGGCCTTAATAAAAACCGAGCTTCTGTCATCCTCCCTCCAAGTAAGGACGGTGTGGGGCCATAAAACCTGCCAATGGATTGCCCTCCAAGCCGACAGGCCTCAGGAGGAATCTGGATCATCTAGGATCCTTCTTCTCTAGTCCTCTTGGACTCTTGTTGTGCATCCCACTTCATAACAATTTCCCTGTCCAAAATGTCTGACGGCCTCCTGTGGAAATTCTCCGTGGTCTATGGTCCTGACTCGGACCATGCTCAATCTCTTCTTTGGCAAGAGCTAGACACTGCAGCCGTTAGCCCAGCTTCCCAATGGTCTATTGGAGGTGACTTCAACGTCACAAGGTGGTCCCACAAAAGGAATTCCACTACAAGAATTTCCCTAGCTATGCTTCGGTTCATCGACTTAATTAGTCGCCACGAACATTTGGACATCCCTCTCCGAGAAACTCTTTTCACTTGGTCCAACAACTCTTCTTCCCCGTCCTTCTCAAAGCTTGATAGATATCTTTGTTCCTAAGAATGGGACTCCTCGTTCTCTGGCACACTCTGTCTAACCCTACCCAAAACTACTTCGGACCATAAACCCATCCTTTTGGACACCAACCCTATCTGTAAAGGTCCTAAACCCTTTCGCTTTGAACTCTGCTGGTTGGAAGATCCCCCCCTTCTAGAGGGTTTACCGGATTGGTGGAGGTCCTTCTCCTCTTTGGCTATTGGTTGGGCAGGTTTCAGACTCCAAAAGAAATTTTCTCTTCTTAAGCAATCCTTGAAATCCTGGAGCAAGCAGTTACCTGGGAACTTCCAGGACCAAAAACTCTCCTTTCTTGACTCCCTTCATTCTCTAAACCTAACTGAAGACTCTCGCCCCTATCCTCGAATGAATCCCTTCTTCGCACCCAACTCAAAAGTGACTATCAATTTCTTCTCAAGAAAGAAGAAATTTTTTGAGTGCAACGTTTCCGAGTCAAATGGCTTAACTGTGAGGATCTTAACACTGTCTTCTTTCATAGGATTGTTAATTATAGAAGAAGGGACATCTCCATATCCCAAATCTCCCACCTTGGAACTTCTATAGATGACCCTTCATCCATTGAATCCACTATTATCGAGCATTTCAAAAACCTCTTCAGGGCTCCCTCTCGACCCACCCCCCAAATGGCTGATCTCTCCTTCCTAACCATTTCCTCTGACCAAGTAGAGTGGCTTGAGAGCCCATTCGAAAAACCCGAGATCCTTTCAGCCATTAGCTCTTTTGGGCAAGATAGAGCCATTGGCCCTGATGGCTTTCCTATGGCTATTTTTAAACATTTCTAGGATCTTATGCGTTCCAACCTCTTCTCCTTCTTCTTGGAATTCCACGGCCATGGAATTATCCACAAGGGAATGAATGCCACATTCATCACCCTCATTCCAAAGATCGAAGGCACAGTGGATCTCAAAGACTTTACACCTATAAGCCTCATCATGGCTAAGGTGCTGGCTGCAAGGCTTAAGTCGGTCTTAAGCTCCATCATCTCCCCCAATCAAAGCGCCTTCATAAAGGATCGCCAAATTTTGGATGGCACTCTAGTCGCACATGAATGCATTTGCTCTCGAACCATCTCGAAATCCCTAGGCTTGATTGTCAAATTGGATTGGGAAAAGGCCTACGACCATGTCAATTGGGATGTGCTCGAGGAGATCAAAAGAAGGATGACTCGATCAGCGTTGGAGGAAATGGATCAGGGGCTGCATCCGAGGTCCTTTCTTTTCAATCCTAATTAATGGCTTCCCCAAGGGGTTTTTCTGCTCCTCGGGGGGTCTAAGGCTAGGCGACCCCCTTTCTCCATTCCTCTTTGCAATTGCGGCAGAAGTCTTTAGTAGGGCAACGACAAGATTTTACCAAGCTGGCCTTGTAAATGGTTTCAAAATTGGGGCCACTGTCCCACCATCTCGCACCTCTAATACGTGGACAACATGCTTCTTTTCTGCGAAGCTTCCAGCATTCAAGTGGAAATCTTACTTCTCTTTTTGCACTGTTTTCACTTCGCATAGGGGATGATCAAATAATATGGACCCCGAACCCCTCGGGGATGTTCTCAGTATCTTCTCTATTCCACAAGATAAAGTCACCCCCTGTGGAGTACCCCTAATATCCCCATTATTTCCAAAGCTTGGAACTAATTCATTCCTCCCAGGGTTTGGGTCTTCAATTGGCTCACCTTGTGGGGTAAATTGCTAACAGTAGACCAACTCCAAAAGAGAGGAATCCAAACCCCCAATAGATGTGTGATGTGTTTCTGCAATTAGCAAACAAATGCCCACCTATTCATCCACTGCCCTTTTGCGGGCAATATTTGGAGCGACACTCTTCAACTTTTCTGTTGGAATTGGGTAACCCCAAAAGCGGTTATCCTTTGGGGCATTTGGAAAGAGCGTAACTCCAGAATTTTCCATGGCCATTTCTCCCTCATCCACAAGATCATGGAAACCATCAAGGGAATGGTGACATTTTGGGCCACCAACCACAAGGACGTTTTAGGCTCTTGTCTACCTTGGACTTCCACCTTAATTGGGTTAACATTCTCTCCCATAGACCGAGGAAAGTGCCTCGCTCAGCCTATTGTAGGCTTCCCGAGGTGGGAAAAATCAAACTTAATTTCCACGGGTCTTCTATGGGCAACCCTTGACCGGCCGGTATAGGAGGCATCTTTAGAAACCACCAGGGGATTTCCCTTCTATGTTTCTCCTCTTCCATTGGATCGGCAGATTCTACGGAGGCAGAAACCCAGGCCCTTTTGGAAGGGCTCAGACTCTTCAACCATTCTTGGGCTTCTTCGCTCTTAGTAGAAGGGGACTCCACAAATGTCATTTCCTGGGCCTTCTGCTCTTCTGCCCTCACCTTGGAGACTTTGGCAAATCTTTGATGAAATTTTCGATCTTTGCAGGCATATGCAGGTCTCTTGGACTCATATTTGGAGGGAGGCCAATCAAGTGGCCGGCGCACTAGCGAAGCGAGGAGCCTCACCAGATTAGCACAAGTTCAGCTACACCTTGCGCAGACTACTTTTTGTTTTTTTATGTTTTTAGTTTTTTATATCCTAAGCTTGTAGCTCTTGTTCATCACCTCACACGGTGATGTTTCTGCCCCTCGGGGTATTATGTAACTTTCCTTCTACTTAATGCAATGTTAACAGTATAAAAAAAACATTGATGAAACTATTGTTAATTTATCTTCTCGTATCAAGTCATACTCATGAGAGTGTTGCTTTTCGCAGTTAGTTTCTTTATTTTTTTGTTAATAATGATTTTCATACTATATGGCTCGTAGGGCAATTTGACATGAGTGTGGGGTCTTGTTCTTTGGTGCCTTCCATCCAAATATGATAACTCCAGGGCTCTGGAAAATAGCAATAATATATTTCCTGTTCTGTTTCAAATGTGAAAATTAGTTATTGGCAACCTTCAGCAGTACCATTATTCTCTGAACTCCAAGACCCATGTTATATTTTTCCCGACATGAAACTTGGTTAATAGTGTATAGCGGCAAGGTCCTTGGGGCATTTGGGGGAACACGGTGGGTTCCTTCAAGAGGCCCTGCAGTACCAGCCTGTGGAGCCTTCTTTGTTCACGCATGGGCTGGTTGAGCGGGATTAGGTAGTGGCTGTTGGCATACATGTTCCAAGGCATGTATGTCGATTCGGGCCTTATGTGCTCAGATCTGGTTAGAAGGAATTGCTATGGTACAATGAGAAGGGAGGCTCTTGTGAGGACCAGATCATGGACACTGTGGCCTAGATAATGGTCAATGGTGCAAATCTTCCAACCATTTCTGTAGCATTTGTTTACATTGCTTTGTGGTCAAGTATTTACAGCCAGATGTCTGGGTGATATTAAGGCTAGTCTATTTTCAAGGCGCAATTGATGTCTTCATGGCCATTGGGCATGGTATAGTCGTATGGATATACCACAATCATGTAGTTGGCCCTGTAAGATCCTACTTAACCTGGCATTGTTAATCCCTGTGTCTTAAATACTTGATTGTTGGTCAAAGTGAATCACGGATATCCGTATCCGATCTTTGGCATGATGACTGCTAACTGATTGCCGTTAATGTTTTTTCATTTCAATCTATAGACAGGGGATATCGTTGATGCACGTGATTGCCATTGTCAAAGTTCTAATGCCATCATGAAATCCTAATTTTTCCAAATGCTTCATTGATAAATTGAAGCCTGTGCATATCTCTAGGATAGTGATTACTAATTTTGACTGCAATGATTGCATTTGGTTTTTCTGCAGTGGATAATGCAAGCAAATGATATGCCATATTCTTGAAGTTGTCATTATCCGTATAACCTGCTGTACTAATTTTTTTCCCCTATTTCCTGAACTTGTTATGTAGTTTGACTTGTTCTGAGAACTAGTGATCATGATCATGTTCTTATTAATGTCATTTACTCTATCTCATTTTCTGTATTTCTAAACTGAGTTGACAATAACACATTTATGATTGTCACATTCTTAGGCTTATTCTCCTCAGTATTTTCTGGCAACTTATCTTTTGTAGTTTATGTAAGAAATTTATTGGGGTTAACTTTCTTGTCTTTGTTGGTTACACTAATGTTAAATTAAATTATGAGCTTCTGAATTGATTTTCTTGTGCTATCTTGCTTCTGTGGTTATTATAACAGTTATGCATTTTAACCAAGTATATTTGCATCCAGGAAGACGTTTTTTTGAAGAACTGGACAGAGATGGTGATGGTCAGGTGACACTAGAAGATCTTGAAATTGCGATGAGGAAGAGAAGATTACCTAAGAGATATGCTCGTGACTTTTTGCGTCGGACAAGAAGCCACCTATTTGCAAAATCATTTGGTTGGAAACAGTTCTTATCCCTAATGGAACAGAAGGAACCAACAATGCTCCGGGCTTATACTACTCTTTGTTTGAGCAAATCTGGAACCCTACAGAAAAGTCAAATTGTTGCATCATTAAAGAATGCAGGACTTCCTGCTAATGAAGAAAATGCTGTTGCTATGATGCGTTTCTTGAATGCAGACACTGAAGGGTCTATCTCTTATGGTCATTTCCGCAACTTTATGCTTCTACTTCCGTCAGATCGCCTTGAAGATGATCCTCGGTAGGATAAGTCTCCTTACCTTTTGTAAAAGATGGCATTGAACGTATTGGTGTTATTTATTTAAACTTTTTATGAGCTTCAATTGCATTCTAATTTAGGGAATGTAAGAGTGTGGTTGTATGTGTCATGTCAATTGGACGTGTGTTTCTTATGAAACTTTGCCTAAATTTTCATCAAGTTTATGAGGTTTTTGTTTCTGTTCTTTTCTGATAATTTTTTTTTCAAAATACTATGTATTATGATGTTAGCTTTGTGTTTATTGAGTAGAAACCGTGAACACTCTTTTTCAGTAATCAACCTTCATTATAAAAGTTTGGAGTAGCATTCTCTCTTCTGTTGATGCACGGGCTTAAAAGTCATGGTTATGATGTTCTCAGTTGCTTGTGTTGAACATACCGAAGCTCATGGCATTGTGGTCTTTAATAAGTCTTGAGATTAACCAAGCAGAGCACATCATTGAGGTTATTTAAGAATTTAGTGAAACAACTTTCAGGGCCATTTGGGTAGGAGGATTTCTAACCATGGATTTTATGCCCAGACAAAGGGTTTTTGGTGAGTTAGGTGGTGTTAGAATCTTATCACATGCCATCAAGTCAAGATGAAACTACCGTTTCTTTTGGATTGAGTACTCCACTATGGCTGAAGCTGTAGTGCTACGGCAAGGACTCAAACGTGTTTGACCACAGATGGGGCAACATACTGATGGTCGATGGAGACCTAAAGATCATCATTATTTGGACAAATCAGACCTCCACCTGCCCATGACATCTTGAACAGATTATGGAACAAAATTTTCAACTCTATGGACCTATCCTAGCTTCCATTCACCACATCTGCTGTGAAGCCAACCACATTGCGGACAACCTTATCAAACAGGGGGCTGTCAACCCCTCACTAGTTATCTACCACTCCTAGACGATGATAACTTCATTCTCATACATGTCACCCTCCTGTGTGGCGGATGCTATGTGTGTGTGTGTGTGTGCGCGCATGCGCATGCACATGCCTGCATGCTTGTGTGCTTGTGGTTTGAAGAAAAGTTTTGTGACAAGGTCCATGCCTTAATATATCTAGGTATCAGCTCTATTTTGAATAGCTTTTGCTTTCTTGGGTCTAGTCTTTCTGGGATCGTTTCATGAATGTTCTATGACTTCTATAGATGCTATTTCTAATGTCATATTATATAATGAAGCTAAGTGTTTTTCGTCAACACTCAAGGCTGGTCGCTGATGAATGATTCGTCAGAATCAGCAACTAACTTGCTCCACTGGTTCGTACAGGAATCTCTGGTTTGAAGCAGCAACTGTGGTTGCTGTTGCCCCACCTATGGAAATACCTGCTGAAAGTGTTCTAAAGTCTGCATTGGCAGGGGGACTTGCTTGTGCACTTTCAACTTCTTTATTGCATCCGGTTGACACAATGAAGGCAAGTTCCTTTTCTCTTCTCTAGTGTTGAAACATTACCGTGCAAGTTAAATTCCTGGCTTTCAACTGTCATACTTTCATTAATGGAAACTTTAAAAAGATCGGTCCTTCCATCTAAAATTCATCATCATCATCATAACCTTTTCCCAACTATTTGGGGTTGGCTAATTGATGAGATTAATATTCTCCTTTTTGTGTGGGAATGGAAATTGTTTTTCTTCAAGCCTCATCTATGCGTGAAAAGTACTTTACGTCATTTGTGTGATATATCAAACCTATATGTTAACTTCAGCCTTACAATTCAAATCATCTCTCTCATGTCATACTATTTAAACATATTTACATCGTTCAAAAAGTCAACCACCTGGGTTTTACAATATTCAAAGAGTCAGCGGGCTGGGAGGCCTCATCGCCTTGCATTGGGCCTCTGCGGCCAGGATGGGGTGGTGACCCTGGGCGGCCGACTAATCGCCTAGGGCACTGCCGGGGCAGGCACCCAGCTCATAGCTCTCTCCCAAGGCCCTTTTGGTGAGGGCGAAAATTGCCCCCTTGTCAAAAGAGCAAACAAAGTGATTTATTTAGAGGGCATTTTGGCCCCCCAAAAACCTAGAGAACTCTATTTGTTCTCTAAGAACACCACTCTTTTAGCTCAAAATCATAAGTTTTTGAAGGATTGAATTCGAATTCGAAATTTTCGATATCTTACGAAATTTAAAGGCATTCAACCCATAACTTTTTGGGGGATTAAAGTCTTAAAAGAGAGCTTTTGGCAACCAAAACTGACTGATTTAGGCTTACTTTGATCGGTTCTCAGAAGATTAGAGAATTTAATTGTTTATGTTTAGGGTTTCATATTTTGTATATGTATTGTTCTATTTTTTTAATCATTTCTTGTGCTTATTTTTTAAGTTTGGCCTTACATTTATGATGAAACCCCATTTTTTTTTAAAATGTTTTTTATTTTTGTTATTATAATATATTTTTGGCAATGTTTGCCTATGTTTCTAATTTTTTTGAGAAACGGTTAACTTGCCTATGTTTCTAATTTATAATGCCAATTTGAAAATTTATATTATATTTTTTACTTTGTTTCTTTCTTTCTTTTTTTTTTGGAGAAAAATTAATTATTGTATTGAGTGAAGGGTGTACAAAAAATGTGCATCCCCTAAAGGGGAGCTGTACAAGAAAAACCCTTAGGGGTCCAAAAAATGCTATACATCTGAAAATTAGACAATCAATTCAGTGCACCAAAAAACAGGGCTCTAGTGCTGGAAAGGATGCGTAAGAGTCTAGGGAGGTACCCTCCTAGGCTAGGGCTTCTGCAGTTGTTTGCTTCTCTCCAATTGTGTTGCCGAATCACTAGTAGATCTCTAATGAGATGAAAGATCTCATCGAAGATGTGGTATGGGCGCCAAGCACATGGGGAGGTCCGAGAAGCCCATGCTATGACAATATTTGAGTCCCCTTCCACAATCAGGATAGAACCCCAAGAAAGGTTGAAGTGGCGTAACCCTTCAAGAAGGGCAGTAACCTCTGCCGTGTTGGAGTTCGTAATGCCAATGAAATGAGAGAAAGAGAACGGGTATTGCCGCCCTTTCCCTAAAGATGCCTCCAATCCCTGAAGGACTGCGGTTACTGAGGGAGCAACCATCAAAGCTGAACTTAACTTGTCCCTACTCAAGTGGCCTCCAAAGAGACGTCCAGGGGATACGTTGTGTTCTGAGATGTAACAGGCTTTGCCAACTGGTCTGGAAATCAGAGAGCGCGAGATGTTGGAAAGCAACATTACTTTTTGCCCAGAAGATGACTAGTGATTTGATTTTTTCTTGAAGGGACTCAAGAGAAGCTCTCTCCCCACCGATGATCCTGCTATTTCTTTCCAGCCATACAAATTGCGGCTGCCACGGAAGCACACCAAAGGAGTATACCTGTTTTCGACCAGGAGTATGAGAGGCAAGTTCTGAAAAGGTGTGGGATGGAGTGAGGAGTTCCCCATGACCACTCGAATAGATGAAGTAAGTCCCTGTGAAGAAAACTCGCAACTTCACAGTGGATGAAGAGATGGGGGTTGGTTTCTTCCTTAAGCACATAATGCATTTATTTGGCAGGGGCAGACCCCCTGTTTGGAGTTGGTCCAGCATTAGGGCTCTTTCAACCCAGTTGAAGTTTTTGATCCAAGGGGGTATGAGGGGCAGCCAAGCTTTGGCTGCAACAGAGTGGGACTGGGGGCAGGGGGAAACCAAATGGGGCTGGGGACAATACTAACTTATCAGTTACGTCTAGGGGAAGGAAGCTGGATTGAAGAAGGGACGAGAAGGCTAGGAACTGTGGTAGATCTGTGTCCCAAAGTGGTCTCCTGAATTCAGGGTTCCACACCTTATTAGGGCCCAGGCGCTTGAAATTGTCGGCTATGGTGGCGTGGGGTTCCGTGCTACGAGGAACAGTTGGGGGAATTGTTCCCCCAAAGGTGAATTGCCAAGCCACAGATCCGACCAGAAAAGAACTCTGTTCCCGGCCTGAGGTTGGAACCAAATATTGCCAACGAACGGGCCGTAACTGTGCTAAGGACCTTCCACACCCCTGAGGAGTTAGTTGCTGTCTTACCTCTAGGGAGCCACTCAGCGGTCAAGCACTGATATTTGTGTTTAATTACCTATTGCCAAAGTTGGTTATGTTGGTTACCAAAGTTGGTTATGTTGATTTGCAACTGAGGAAGGCATCTGGAAAAGAGACATGTGAAAGATAGGGATGTTGGAGAAGGTGGCCTTGATGATGGTGAGGCGACCCGCAGGTGAGAGGAATCTGCCCTTCCATCCTGCAAGATGGCCATCAAATTTGTCCACTATATGGCTTTATTGGCTCTTGCGGGGCTTGCCAATGTGCAGATGCAGACCCAAGTAGGAAGATGGAAGCCCCTTGACTTTGCATCCCCAACGGTCGGCGAATTCGGCTATAACCAGATCATCAACCAAGACCCCGTCATCTTGGTTTTAGCCATGTTGACCCTAAAATCAGTAGACATCTCAAACAAATTTAGGAAGAAGTGAAGATCGTCGATCTGGGAGGAGTTAGCACCACAAAACAAAAGGGTGTCGTTGGCATATTGGAGGTGCATAATCGTAGGCTGCAAGATCAAAATATTGAACCCCGTAAGAAATCCACTATCATACATGCCTGAGATCGATCTAAAGAAAACTTCAACTACAATAGCAAAGAGAAACAGGGAGAGGGGGTGCCCCTGCCTCAAGCCTCTCGAAGATGGAAAATATCCTTTAGGGATGTCATTAATGAGAATGGAAATGTGAGGATTGGAGATACTGTGTATTATCCATTTTCTCTATTAATGGCCAAAGCCCATCTTGTGGAGAGTTTTGTCAAGAATAGTCTAATCCACATGATCATAGGCCTTCGCCCAATCCATGTTAATAATAACACCAGCGATCTTGGCTAAGTGGCGAGAATGGATGCACTCATGAACCACGAGTTCCCCGTCAAGGATTTGGCGCTCTTTGACAAATGCCCCTTGGTTAGGGCCTAAGACCCACTTGAGGACAGATCTAAGTCTAGAGGCTAGCACCTTCGAGAGGATCTTGTAGGAGGTTATTCTCTTTGATGGTAAGGGGCATAGATTCCTCCGTGAGTTCTAACGCTTGAATGGAGTTGAGAAGGCCCTCTTTTTGCTCTTTAAAGTTTCTCAGAAGGAATCGAGCCCAGTCTTAAGTGAATATTTGAGCAACTGAAATTCCTTTGTACATGAAAACCAGCCCATCCATGGACTTGGTGCTCTAAAGGCTGCCACAAAGATTGGACTAGGGATCTAAAGTTAGGCTCCTCGAGCCATGCCAGCTCAAATCGAAAAGGTCTGGGCCCCCCATGAGCTGGTAAAGTGTCCAAAAGAATCGGACAGTAGTCCGAAGTGGATTTAGGGAGGGTGAGGCGGCTGGAAAAGTAGAGTCCCATGCTAGGAAACCAAGTAACGGTCCGCTTTGTTTCTAATTTATAATGCAAATTTAAAAATATAGACTATATTTAGCTAAAAGGTTTGCAAACAACTGGTGGAGAGATGAGTGAGTTTTCAGTGACAATAGGTCTACTTCAGGGGTCAACATTGAGCCCATACTTCTTTTGTCTAGTTCTTGACGATTTAACTAGGCACCTACAAGATGAGATACCATTGTGTATGTTGTTCACGGATGACATAGTTTTGATCGATAAGACCTGAAGTGGTGTCAACACAAAGAACTTTGGAGGGATGCTCTAGAATTTACAGGTTTTTAAAATTAGTCAGACTAAGATAGTAAATGGAATGCAAGTTTAATAATGATAAGAGTAGAGACAAGGAAGTAGTTAAGGTTGGCAGCTAAGAATACCAAAAAGAGCGCATTTTTGATATCTTGGGTCTATAATCTAAGAAAATGGAGAGATTGAGGAAAATGTCACACATAGAATTGGAGTTGGTTGGGCGAAGTGGAGATGTGCAACTTGAGTTTTATGTGATCGCCACATACTAATAAAGCTGAAGGGTAAGTTCTATTGGACGAAACTAGCTTTGCTTTATAGGGTGGAATGATGGGTGGTCAAGAAACAACATACTCATAGGATGAGTGTAGCTACGATGAGGATGTTGAGATGGTTGAGTGGCAAGACAAGAAGCAATAGAATTTGAAAAATAAATACATTCGGGAGAACTTAGGTGTTGTTTCAACAGGGAATAAGATGAGAGAAAGTAGACTTAGGTGGGCTAGCTATGTGCAGCTTAAATCCAATACATCAACTGTTAGGAGGCGTGACTTGGTTCAAGTGGAAGGCTCAAAAAGGGCAAGGGGAAGGCCCAAAAGGACATGGTTGGAAGCTGTGAGAAAAGATATGGGGATTTATGGCCTCACTAAGGGTATGGCCATTGATAGAGAAGAATGGCGGACCAGGATTCATGTAGCCAACCCCAGATAGTTGGGAAAAGGCTCTAATGATGATGATGACTATATTTGACTATATTTCTAATTTTTAATGCAAACATAAAAATTTACAATACATCATCCCTCCCCCCGCCCAACCAATAAAACCTATTTTCTCTCCCTCCATTCACCCTTTAGGCGGTTTGGACCCCTGGCCGCCTGGGCTGCCGCCCCAGTCTTCTTGAACAATGCATATTTATTTAGATTCTTACTCCCCTTAAGTCTTTTTGACTTGTGCTAGTTTCGTTGTGGACCAGAAGTAAATGCTTAATTTTAGGAACCTATCAAGTCTCTATGTTTTCTGAGTGATGTTGTGTTTGGTGGTGTCAGGGATTATCTGAATCTTCTTAAACCCCATGAGGGGCAGAGGGGCGTTTGTGAGTTGGAGACTTAAAGCAGCGGTTCTGGCATTCAGGAAGCTGAGTTGTCCCATGTGATGGAAATTATGTTGAAAGTGTTGGAGGTTTAATGGGAGATAGTGGGGCTAGTGACACTGACCAGGTTTTACTAGAAAGCAAGATAGATGATGATTTTTGGGAATCTAGAACTAGTGGAGCCACTAGTGACACATTAAAAAGTGCAGAGTGCATACTATGCTTCACATCATGATGATGTTGTATGTCCGATACCTATTATCTCTTCTGAGACATCCCTGTCCTTTTCCACAAGATATGAGGACATGTAAGGATGTAGCACGTATGTCAAACCATTTCTGGGAAGTATAATTGATTTCACATCCTGTAATGTGTTTGCTGTGTCTCAGACAGCATCTATTTGTTCATGACTGTCTTTTGATGAGCCATTTTGAGAAAGCCGATTCACCATATTGGGCGAAATTGTTATAGTTCCCTGACAAATCGTCCTTTTGAGATGTAGCAATTTCTTGGTGCTGCTTTCGAAAGCAATCATAATTTGAACCATTTGATTTTTGATCTTTTCCTAGATGACAATATTTTTGGTAGGGCAGACCGGAAGAGATTCTACTCCAGATATGATATTTCCCACTTTTTTTTACTTTTATATTTTTATCAAAATTTCTAGCTTGTTGCATGCAATTATAGTGAGTTTTGAAAACTCTAGTTTGCATTTTGTCAGACTCGTGTGCAAGCATCAACATTATCATTTCCGGAGCTTATTGCAAAACTTCCTCAAATTGGAATACAAGGTTTATACAGGGGCTCTATACCAGCAATTCTTGGGCAGTTTTCAAGGTTAGGGTGTGGAGTGGGAATATTTGTAGTTTTTGAAATTTTTTTTGGTTATGCTCTGATATTTCCCATATTTCTTATGGACAGCCACGGATTGCGGACTGGAATTTTTGAAGCAAGTAAGTTGGTGTTAGCAAATGTTGCCCCAAATGTTCCTGAAATTCAGGTGATAAGAACTTCGCTCTTTTCAGATATCCTGGCTTTACCCTGCCTTCCATTTGCTCGTCTCCTTTCACGGTTTATTCTTTTTTTTTGCCATTTTCTTTGTTGTGTATGTATCTGAAGTTAAAATAGGGGATTGATAAAAAATGTGAGTATCCTGTTGGTGTCATTTCATCAGGTCCAATCACTTGCTTCCTTCTGCAGCACCATCCTAGGAACTGCAGTTAGGATCCCATGTGAAGTGTTGAAGCAGAGGCTACAGGCAGGCATATTTGATAATATGGGTGAGGCCATCATTGGCACCTTGCACCAGGATGGCTTTAAGGGCTTCTTTCGTGGAACAGGGGCTACGCTCTGTCGTGAGGTTCCTTTCTATGTTGCTGGTATGGGGCTCTATGCAGAAGCCAAAAAGGTACGCAATCGATCTTTTGTTTATAGCAGCCTTATTATATGCACAATATTTCCTCTTGAAACATCAACCAATGTTTTGAAGCTCGCCTCGGTCAAGGTATTCAGCCCTTGGCGGAGGCGAGTTACTTGGCCGAGTCCCAGTAGACTTGGCCGAGTTATGCACTCCCCCAAAAAATGTAAAAAAATAAAAAATAAAAAAATTGTATAAAATAGTTAAAAATAGAAAAAATTAAAAGAGGCAACAAAATTATTAGAAGACTAAAGAAGATAAAAAAAATCTATAGATTGTTGAAATTTTTTATTTATTACCTTAAATATTTCAGAAGAATTAAAAAAGGAAAGATTGAAAGGTTTTTTTGGAAGTTAACTTGAAAAAATTGAAAGTTCCCATCATCTTAAAAACTATATAAATCATCTAAGAACATATAGCTAAGATATTGGTGTTTTCCAATTATTTATTTTTATATTTTTAGCAGTTTTTTGGTGGTCATCCAGTTGACGCCCGAACTTACCTCACCAATGGGCTTCGGCCTCAGCCGAGATACTCAGCCAAGTTCAAGTAGACTCGACTGAGTCCAAAAACAATGCAGTGAACATATATTCACTGTCTCATTGGCCCTTCATAGCCTTGCACAATGCCTGCAGCACGGAGCTCACTACTGTGGCTTCAATTATTTCCGTAAGTATAGGGGACGGTTGAGAGCAATGGAAATAGTTTCTATTTGGAAATTTCAATAACGTGATTCATTTTCTCTTTATTAACACCCTTGTATCTTTCCAAATGAAAATCACTAGTGGAGCCTCTCTTAGACTTAATGGAGAATAAGTATCCACAAATTTAAACAATATAAAAGCTAAATGGTGAAATGAAAGTTCTGTTCATATCATTTCGGTGCTTCCCAACAAACATTGAGAAAGCAAGCAATTATGTCCTGCTACCTTATGTGTAAATAGTTCCTAGGACAAAAGAAAAAAGGAGTTTCTTGGCTGTGAGATGATCGTCTGTGGCAAAATGGCAATTAATAGTTGTTGTGAGCCCCTTAATTAGGAGGAAGGTTCTCTGAAGCCTATTTGTAAGATTGCGGACGCAAAACTCAGGAGCCCCGCGTGCAGGTTTTGATGCAATTTATTGCATGGTTCTGAATTTTCAGATACATCACAATCTAAACCTTACCATAGATGATCACCCGACAATGTGCTTTATTACGCATGTATTGGCCAGAATATTTAGGAAATAAATAGATGCCATGAAAGTGATTTCAGATTCGATGTTTACTGTATATTTCACATTAAATGTATCGACATTTCAGCAACTCTGTATCTGCACGTGTGCTATGTTTGGTTCTAGTAATTTTTTTATTTGACTACGTACAGCAAATGCTTAAAATAATCCAATGAGTGTCGTTTGCTTGTCTGAAGGCCACTCAGCAAGTTCTAAGAAGGGAGCTTGAGCCATGGGAAACAATAGTTGTGGGTGCACTATCTGGTGGGATAGCTGCCGTTGTTACAACACCTTTTGATGTGATGAAGACGAGGATGATGACTGCCCCTCAAGGTGTACCTGTGACCATGACGGCAATTGCTTTCACCATTTTGCGAAATGAAGGCCCTCTCGGTCTCTTCAAGGGAGCAGTCCCAAGATTTTTCTGGATTGCCCCTCTTGGTGCCATGAATTTTGCAGGGTACGAGCTTGCAAGGAAAGCCATGGATAAGTCAGAGTGCCCACCTGATGACCTTTCACGGCAGAAAAGTCTCGCTAAACCAAGGTGATTGCTTTATGTAAGTGACTGGATCATTGGATTTTATTTGTCAATGATAATGATGATGATGTGCTCTGGGGAGTGGCACACAAGTTTTTGGCAATCTTGAGTGGATGTAAAAAGAGGCCTTGATTTTGTAGACATGAAACAGCAATGATCTGTTGCTATATATTTTCATTTGTACATTCCTGTACATGTTATTTGTACAGTGAGTTTTCCTTGGAGTTTTTTGTCGTCCTTTCTACTGGTATTAGTTTGTAAGATACATCATGACATGGATACACATACCACAAAGTAAAGGCCTTTATGGACACAGACTACTTATTAATATGAGTGCGAAAAAAAAAATGAGTGACTGTAGTTTTGGTATTTTTTTTTTTTGGGGTAGTTCAGCGGGGACGAATTTTTCGTTTGAATGGTGAAATATCAATTAACAACTCGGAGAAAAGAATGGACATGGATTCTGGACAAGTATGTTTGAAAACTTGTCAATCTGGATTAAATCGATGGATATGGTCCAGGTTGAAAAATTGCTGATTCGGATGGGGAATAAATGAAATAAGAATTTATGGTTTATCAATGTATAAAATAAAATATAAAATGTTATGCCAAAGAAGTCAAAATATAATATAAATGTCGTGCGTCATTTATTGCTTGATTGGGGGGTTCGAACCCCTTCTTAAATCTCTTCTTGGCTTTTCTTTTTTCTTTTTCTTCTTTTTGAGTCGGATGGATTGTGATTAGGATCCGGGTAGTGAGTGACGAGTGGATGGTCCACCCAATGGATCTATTTTTTAAGAGAGCCTTCCATTTAAGGGTGTGGTTTATGATACAAAAGTCTGAACTCTTTTATCCCTCTTAATTGAACGAGAATGCCTTCCATTTAAGAGTGTCGTTTTTATAAGGTTGCAACCTTAAACAATCTAATTAAGGCGCACCTCCAAATTTTATCATAATATGTAAATTTAGTGTAATTTTTTTTAAGATTATCTAAAAATTTATTTTTATATCTAATTATAAATTTTAAACTACAAAAATGGTTAAAATCAAGTAGATCTATAAATATATGAAAATCTTGAAAATGGATGGTTTAGATAATGTGTTGCAAGATGCATTATTTCTACGACTCAATATTTTCTTTTTCATATTCATACATCTCCATGTCGAGATGATCAATTAGAGGGTTTTTCAACATTAAAACAACCTTTTCCGATAGATTTTTGAAGTGTATATATGATTCTACATTTTAAGGTTACAACCCTATATAAACTTTTTCCTCCATTTAAATGATTGTCCGTTTCGTGTTTCCAATCAAAGCACATCTCATTGCACAGCCTTGCTTTATTGACATTTGGGGAGGTGCTACCAAATTCGAGGAAACCCAAGTGGCATAGACTACTCTGCAACCTAAATATGCAGTTCATAAATATGGTGCAAGTCTTGAAAAAGTTCTGAACAATTTTTTCATACGGTCTGGACTCTACAATATGCAGTCCAGAGAAATGCAGTCCATAGGTATAAAACATCCATCTTAAAGATGGATGCAAATAGATGGTCCATCTAAAAATAATTGTAACTAATGGTCCAAATGTTTTCTTAATATAATTATTATTTTTAATTTTCAAAATTTATTTATTTTTTCATATTCATGATCTCTATGTTAAAAATTATACATCCTTTAAGATTTAGGATCGAATTATATTTACAATATATATTTATTACCAAGCTTGCATTTCTACATGTGCGGGCTTGGGTGCATGTAAGGAGCGCCCCCCACTAGACAAGGTTATTTCTATGCTGCAAAACCCTTAGAATGCAAGCTTTCATGTGGTTCGTTGCTAGAGATTGGACATTGTCTAATGGGCAAATGAGAAAGCGGGGCTTACCAAATGTTGTGGGCCGATGACGAGAATGACCTCTGTATGCATTGTCCATTCTCAAAGGCAATGCCTCCGGCTTCTTACAAATTAAAACAATTTTTTTTTTTTTTGGACAAATGTTTCGTACTTTATTAGAAAAATCTACTCAAAGGAAATTACATGAGAAGAAATAGCAAGAGCAAACAAAGAAGCCCCTCCTTTAGCAAAAGAGTCGGCCAAAAAATTCGCCTCACGATAGACATGACAAAACGAGACTGAAATTGGAGCCACCAAGTCCATAATATGCAACCAGGAGGACCTCAGCTCCCAAAGAATACGTTGCTCCTTCTTGCACCATTTAATAACATTTAAAGAGTCCCCTTCAATAATGCCAAAAAACCCCATATTTCGAGAGAGAAATTTTTTTTTCCCTTGCAATAGTGCCAATAACTCCGCTTGGTTAGTAGTGGCTACATCAATAGGACCAACATATGAGAAGATAACCTCTCCAATACAGTTACACACCACTCCCCCAACACCAGCCTAACTTGGATTACCCAAAGATTTCCCATTAAAATTTAACTTAAAACCTCTATACTTTGGTGCCACTCAAATACTCCTTAGTCTCAACTTAACTCTACCCATCAAAAACAAGTTTGGCAAATTCAACAGAGCATCAGGTCGTGAAATTCCCCAACCCTCCTTAGTAATCAAGAACCAAAACCAAATAGACAATTTGACATTATTAAGCAATCTGTCAAGTGAGGGACTCTTACCTTCAAACGTCCGCCTATTTCTGTTTTTCCAAAGTACCCAAAGACTAGCCCCTCTTGCTGTTTACCAAACCAAAACCCCCACAGAAGGTAAATGATTAAAGGCTATATGAGACACTAAGCCCAACACGGATCTGGGAAGTGAAGTGTGAACTCCAAGAAGCCCAAACAACTAATACCAAATTCTAGAAGCAATGTGGCAGTGGATAAAAAGGTGATCCTCATGTTACTCATCCGCTTTACACATCAAACAAATATTAGGTAAGATTTTACCGCTCTTAATCAAATCGTCAACTGTTAGAGTTTTATTTTTGATAGGTAACCACAAAAAAACCAACACCTTATAGGGAATAGGCCATTTCCATACATTGGCAGCATCAAGTAAAGACCATCTTCAACGATCATTGAAAAAAAACCTATAACAAGACTTAACTGAGAAAACCCCATCGCATTCAACTTCCCAAATCACTTCATCTAACGTCCACTGTGAAATATAAGTTGAGTCGAAAATACCCATCAAATCATTCCATTGAAAATAAACATCTTCACTCAACCTATTATATGGAAAAATAATACTCCAAACAACACGATTACCTCTCACTTCAACCATATCAGAAATCTTAGCATTAGGTTGCAAGACCTTAGTAAAAAGTTCCGCATAAGTAAACTTAAGAAGGGCATCACCTATCCACTTATGATGCCAGAACGAGATGTTATCACCACATCTCACATTTCAACGAAAATAACCTGCAATCATAAGCCTACATTTGTAAATGGACTTCCACAGAGAAGACAACTCCGTATTTTTACCCCCTCCTATCCACATACTTTGCCTATCCAAACCATATTTTGAAGACAAAACCTGATACCAGAGTTGATATGTAAAATTGAAGCTTCTCCACCACCATTTACAAAGCAAAGCCTCATTCATATATTTCATTTTTCTGATGCCAAGACTACCTTCACTCTTAGGTGTACAAACACGATCCCACTTTAGTAGATGATACTTCATCTCTTCCCCAAAAGACCCCCACAGAAAATTACGTATCATTCTTTCAATTATCTTAATAACTAAGGTTGGCATCTGAATAAGAGACATCAAATAGATTAGTAAATTAGCCAAACAAGAACTTAACAAAGTAACCCTCCTACCAGTAGACAGGTATTTCGGTTTCCATAAATTCAACTTCACATGGACTCTCTCTAACACCTTATCACAAACTGCAATAGAATGCCTGGAATTAGAGTGGCATACCTAGATCAGTAAAGGGGGAAGAGCCCACCGAGTAACCCAAATAATTTGCTAAAGATATAATCACCACCGAAGAGCAGTTAATTCCTATCAAAGCGGTCTTATGGAAGTTGACCCTCAAGCCCAAAGCCACCTCACAGCAATCTAAAAAAATGTGCAATGCTTATCGCTTGCATTTCGTCCGCTTCACAAAAAAAAAGCGTATCATCTGCATATCAACCACCTTAAAACCAGAGAAATGCCCAAAACATTCCACATTACAAATCATCAAACTAAAGCACTCTTCATAGATGAAAAAAATGAATGGTGACATAGGGTCATTTTGGCGAGGACCCCTGTAAACCTTAATAAAACCAATAAGACTTTCCTTAACAAGCACTGAGAAATGGGCAGAGAATAAACATCCAAAATTTCAACTTCTCCATTTAGCCCCAAAACCCATATTTTTAAGGATTTTTCATAAGCACCCCCCATTCCACTCTATCATATGCTTTCTTTAAATCTAATTTAATAATGCTCCAGGAACTTGAGTTCTTACTCTAAAATGGATACACTATTGAGCCACTAAGATACTATTAGTGGTTTGATGATTCTGAATGAGAGCAGATTGTATGTTAGAGATGAGAAAAGGTAACAGAGACTTCAATCTTTCAGCCAAGACCTTAGCCACAATCTTATAAAGACTTGTTAGAAGACTTATAGACAGAATACTTCAAAGTTCTGCAATCACTGATTTTTTGGGGATAAGAGCAATATAAGTGGTGTTAACCTCTTTGAAAACCTCACCATTGTCCATAAAAGCTCCAACCATTTCCAATAATTCATATTTGATCATGTTCCAAAATCTATGGAAGAAATAGAGGAAAGCTATCTGGGCCTGGAGCTTTATCACCAAGTAAAGAAAAAACAATCCCTTTTAGTTCTTCCATAGAAATATCGCACTCCAAATTAGAACTCATCTCGTCTGATAGAACTTTATAGGGAACCATTTGCAAAATAGGAGTGAATTTCACCTCTTTCATAAAAGCCTTATTAAAATGATCAATAATAGCCCCTTCCATAACAACATTATCCTCTGCCTCAACACCAGGGATAGACAAACCCGAAATATCTTTTTGCCTAATTCTCGCGCTTGCAATGGAATGAAAGAACTTGGTGTTCAGATCTCTGTCCTTTAACCATTTAATCATTGATCTTTGCTTCCAATATAACTCCTCCACTCTACAAACATCATGAAGAGATTTCAAGTTCGAGCTCCTTTCACCCATTAACTCCTCAATCAACTCACATGTAGATTGCACATGTTGGTCCAAGGTTTCAATTTTACATAAGACCTCATCAATTTTGGACTAAACATTATACTTATTCTCTTTCTTCCAGGCGATGAGTTTATGTTTATTGTTGATCAACTTTTTGTGTAATTGAAAATCTAAGGAACCAATAGAAATTGTATTATGCCAAATGCTTTTAATGACATCTATCACTGTCTTCTCTTCCAACCACCCAATATCAAGCCTAAAAGGAGTCGGGCCACCTCTATCCATGCTAGCATATAAAAAAATGGGGACATGATCAGAAGAAAGACGTAGAAGAGCTCTAACAGAGACAAGAGAAAAAACATCTACCCAATCTGCAGATATCAAAAATCTATCCAATTTAGACATTGAAAGACTAATGGTATTTCTATTCGACTAAGTAAATTTAGTCCCAACAATCGGTAGATCAAAGAAAGAACGACTTTCTATAAATCTGTTGAATAGCCTCATAGACGAGTTTATAAGATAACCTACGGAATATTGGTCAAGCTATCTAATAAGATTAAAGCCTCCCCCTATACACAGAGGACAGTGAAATTGTTGAATCACATTATCCATATCATTGATAAAACATTCCTTAAGAGTATGGTCATTAGGATCATATACATTCATAATACCCCAAGAACACTCGGGGATAGGACTATAAAAGCCAATAAGTAAAAGTCTATCTCGAAGAACAATCTCAAAACCCACAAATCACCAGATGCTCTAACAACACCAATACCACAAAAAGAGACAACCCACCCTTGAGCCCCAAACGTCCCTGGTGCAAAAAACACTAGGACTAGGGAGTTTGGTCTCTTGAAGAATTAAAATCCAATGCTTAAATTTAGAAACAAAAGACCCCTAACATTCAAAGATAGAATATTCATAAACAAGGAAGTTTAAAGGTGGACCCAGGCCCATCAGGACTTGCACCAAAGTAGAGTTCCTCCAGCATCAAGGCTTCATTGAAAGCAACAGAATTCGAATCCTACGATGAGTCTGAAGTAGCAGCAGTAGAGGAGATCTCTGAAAGATCAATGAATACTAGTTCCTTACCCAGAGACACATTCGACTTCACAGTACTCTTGATGATGCCATAGACCTCAAGTCTTGCTGAAGACCTCGATCTCAAAGCAGAAAACTTCTTAAGCTTATAAACCTATCCAACTTTGATAGGGGTTTTCTCAGACCTCCCCTCACAGTTTCGAGCAACCTCCGCCCCTGATTCCACAGTCATTCTAGCCTTCTTGATCTGCTTCATCTCATTGAAAAATACCCCAATGGGGACATTGAGGTCCATACCCATATCAAAAGCCATTGCTGCAATCTTCGATTCTTCAGGGTCAACAGCCATAAGTTCAGACACAATGACCCCAAGCTTAGCAGCTTCATGTGGTCCCCCCAGAAGAAGAAAAGGAGAAACCTCCAAATGGGGGATAGTTCTCAATGGGTCAATCACCTCAAAGACTGCCAAAGTAGTGTTCAAATCAAAAGAGGCCACCTATATCTGTTCCCCCTCAATATGCACTGGCAACATTTGTTCACCGTGAACTAAAGCCGGATCTTCATCATCAGACTCAACCACCATCAAAGTAAGGGGATCAATGAGAAGTGTATCAAACCTCACTCTAGCCTTAGGAGGTTGACCCTTAATGGTGGCACACCGATAAGGCAAGGGGTACATGCTTTTCTCTAGCCAAGAAAACCACACAACGAACCAGGCTTTGAGAACCAGGTCCAATAGCACTTCTTTCTTTGCCAAGGAGAGAAGAATGAAACTCCAGCCAAGAAATCTCTTCTCTTGCAAGAGACTACCCCTTTTCTTCATCGACTTCCAAAAATAAGGCTTCTTGGTATGAAAAAAATGGAGTTGCATGCAATCCACAGCGAAGATCTCGCGGTTGCTTTCCAATGGCAGGTCATCATGAAGATATACCTTGGGACTCTGAGTGAATGCCACGTGCACAGAAGCACCGCCTGGCTGAGACGAAGGACATGCATGATCACTAACCTCATGTAGATTAGCATTAAGGGAGTCAACATGAAACGTCGAAAAGTCGCGAGAATGCCTATCCGGCTGAGGCAGAGCATATGACGAAAAACCTTCCGTCCACTCTGGGAACCTTCCAATAGGGACCCATTTTTTAGTCAATTTCAAATTCCTAAAAGAATTTGAATTGAATGAAGACCCGTTTCTCAGAAATTTCTGCATTGGCCGTTTTCGTCTTCTTCTTCATCCTGGCAAACGCTGAGCAGCTAACTCTGCAATCTTGGAGATCGATTCTGGCATGAGCTTTGGCATTTTACAATGAGACACAACATTCAAATCATCCTTAACCTTCTCCTTCGATACAACATCATTAACCATAGTAACCCCTTCTTTGCCTTCACTATTCAAAAAAACATTGATAGTAAAGAAATTCTTATCAACTTAAAGATTGACATAATTTGGTAAGGAGAAGCCGAATTTTTCCAAATTTTGACACGAATGTAGCTACAGTCCACACCTAGCAAAGAGTTACAATCCACATCACAATAAACTCCACAACAAGAAGCTAATTTTTGGATGATTGTGAGTTTCCAAGTATGCAATAGAATACCCCACAAACGGATCCAAACTGGGTTCTTTCAAGTAAAAGAACCATGGTCAAAAGGTTTCCAAGAGTCTAAAGACAACAAAGAGCATCTAAACCTGTAAAAGTGATTATGCAATGTACTGAAAACATCAACTTGAGTCCTCAGTTTGAATACTACCTTACAACCTCCTATCGCTTTAAAATCTGAAAAATATTGCAAATTCAATCCTCACCTTCCCTAATTAGCCAGCCCGAAAAGATTCTTGATGGGAGGAGAGAAAGACCCATTAACAAAAAAATCTGAATTAATGTCAAGTTTCACCAATACATCCCTATCAAGAACAATAGAGGGAAAATGACCTACAAAAATCTCACCACTTACCGAAGCCACCATCATCATCTTATCTCACTACTTACCGAAGCCACTATCACCATCTTTTAGAACCACTCTTCGACACCACCTGTTGACACCTTTCTCAAAATTTCAGATTCCATCGACCTGGAAATTTCAAATCCTTTCTACCCGTGTGTAAACCCTAGGTATCGAACTCTATTTTGTAAAGCTATGCACAATAACTAGCAAGCACCAGAGCTTCCACAGTCTTCTAGTTATTGATCGAAGATCGAGAGAGAGAAAAAGGGCATGCAGGTAACAGAGCTTGTTCTTCTTCTTGATATTGATTGGGGAGAGAGAGACAAAGAGAGAGGGGCGAGGGTCTGTGGGTTTCCTATATTGGACATAAAGAGTGTTTGTGGGAGAGAGAGAGAGAGAGAGAGAGAGAGAGAGAAAGGGGAGAGAGGTCTTGTGCTGGTTTTGATGGAAGAGAGAGAAACGAGGGTTTTGGGGAGCTGGTATTCCATAAGGAGAGAGAGAAGGCTCTGTGGTGGTTTTTATTGAAGAGAGAGAAGGGAGAGTTTGTGTAGCTGGTATTCAAGAGAGAGAAAGATAATCGAGGGTTTGTCAAACTCTCCATGAAAGAAACATGATGCACAAACTCTTCATCAAAGAAACAAGATGCCAACTATGATTTCACCCCAAAATACCTCTAAAACAGGGAAAAAACTAGAGAGAGAAAATCCAACCTGACATGAACCTCAACTATTGCATGACCTCTAGCCTACAATCAAGAGGGTCCTCGTAGAGAGAGAAAGAGACCTGCTTAAGAACCACCCAATATTAAAGAGTAGTCATGTTCTAAACTTGAGTGAGTGGGTAAGATCTTATTAATAATTACTTTTGCAACATTTTGGCTAGTGTACTGTGACTCAGCCGAGTTACTCGGCTACCATAGTATTTTTTTAAGGAGTTTAAGAAAATGAGTCATGTGGGGATTGAACCCAACATATAGTCCATGAGAAGCAATCCAAACCAATATGCGTTTATTATGCCAAACCTAGGAGACCTGGCATTTTTTAAGGAGTGGAGTTCAAGAAAATGAGCTATACGGGATCGAATCCAACATATAGTTAACAGTGGCATATCACGAGCAGCATACCAAACCAACAAGCCCTATGATATTTGATGTAAAAAAAAATGTGAGGTTATATAATAAATTCTACATTTTTTATCTTCATTTCTACCTTTTAGACTCAGGCTGGATTGAGGGGAGTCACTCGAGCGAATCAAGTCAATTTTTTGTATACAAATTTTAGTGCATTTAGAAAGAATGAAAGAGGGAATTCTGAAAGTAAAAACTTGGAATTTAGGTTTCTTAAAATCAGATAATGTGGCAATAGTTGCGTCTTATTCTTCGGTTAGAGAAGAGTTCGTTGGCATCACTATAGTTAAGGGAACCGTGGGTGGAGGGTGTCATTCCCCCTCCAGAACCTCGATCCCACGGTTCCTCGTAGAGATCTCGAATTTTCATTTTTGGGACCTCACTCCCAAAATCTTGGGATCTCGCTCTCAAGATTCTAGAATCTCACTCCCAAAATTTTGGTATCTCGCTCCCAAATTACGAGGATCACACTCCAACTATTAGGGAATTCCAGTGCTATTGCGAAATAGATCTTCACTCCCATCAACTATGATTCAAGGTTTTAATAATGTATAATCTTGGGATCCATATATGTGGAATTTTTTTTAAAAAATCGACGAAACTAATTCTATTTAAAAATAGATCATGAATCCATCAACCATGGTCCATTAATTAAGAATCATAAGTTTTATGATGTTAAAAATTTAAAATCTAAACCATTATTATTAATTCGTATAAAATCCAATCCATTATTCGTAATTTGTTTATATTGACCCATTATTTTATTGGATTATTGATTTATTTTTAATTTATATAAAATTCAGTGATTGCATTCTATTATTCTTAATTTGTCCATATTGACCCATTATTTTATTGGATTCTTGATTTGAATTAAGCATAATATATAATATAGACTAGAGTGACCCCATTGATTAAAAAATAAAAGTTGTAAGCCACCTACAACTGTTCTTGTTGTAGAGTTTTAAGATAACTCACAATCATAAATACTATTAGTTGTGAGATGAAAATATATGCGCTTTGATTTCAAGCTATAAAAATCTTACTAAGCTCTTTAACATGAGAGCGAAAGATAGAGAGAGAGCTTCGTTCTTCAGTTATTTTAGATCAAAGGGAGAGAGAGAGAGAGAGAGCTTTGTTCCTCAGCTCTTTTACATTAGAGAGAGAGAGAGAAGTCCATCTTGTCCTCTTAGCTCTTCAGAGAGCCAGCCTTTACGAAACAATGGAAGCAGAGGAATTTACAATTAAAGAAGATGACCCTTGAGTCGGAGGAATAGGATTCTTAGTTGTCTTGTGTCATAGCTTGAAAATATAGTGGGACGTACAGATCTTGGTAATAGAGCACTCTAATGACTTTCATCATCTGCATCAAGGTAGTCGCTTAACGCTTCTAATGCTCAAACATCATCCTTGAAGTGGTTATCATCAGGCTGATAATCTCAACCTTTGTACTTATCTGCATAATCTGATCCTAGTCAACTTAACAACCTGTCATTGTAGTGGACATAAACCAATGACTCGGAGCATTAAACATTTAACTTGTTCTGCTTAACACTGTGAGTGTAACAATATGTACTTCAGTAGCTATCAGCACATGACGAGTTGACACTCTGAGACAACACCTTAATAGCTAGTGAATACAATTCAGGAACCCCGCCACCATATGGATCCCACCATGAAACAACTAACATTGTTCCTCTATTCAAAATAGATGTTGGTAGTGAAAAAACTCCTTTATTACTTACAAAATCACTGATATGTGGTCGTATTCTACCCCTCTCATTCTTGTCTGGGTACAACCTCTCAAGCACAATAAGATAAGATGTTAATACTTCTTTATTGTGGTGTGGCCTTAGCCTCTTCTCCCCACTAGGAGTTGGCAGAGTTAACCAATTCGGAGAGTGATACTTAGGACTTAAAACATATGTCAAACAATGTAATGGAAAATTGGTCTGATCCCATCTATCAACTTTTACCGTATGCACTTTTTGATACAAAATAGGATCACCATATATGTCCACTGCAATTTCATCCAACATTGAATCCATACGCTCGTATGCATCCCTTATCACAACCATGTAAGTATCAACAAACTTCATCATCTTCCATATTGGCCAAGTAAATCGCAATATATTTTTGTTCGTTGACCAAAAATTATCATCCATAATTATACGACGCACCTCGGTATGATTAGACCCTCCCACTCTTCACTTAAAACCAAGGATGTCAAAGCAACCTTTACTTTCGTAAGACTCCTCAACATTATGCAATGGAACTCAAATATGGTTTTCTTAACCTTAAGGACTTCAAGATTTGAAAAAGTCCTAAATATCTATAGACACCTAGTGTGATTGCGAATATATTTTATCACTTTCTTGGCATTCTGACTGTGACTCCACACAAAACTAAAAGCTGGATTTGTCTTAATTTTGTCTACAATGTCTTTCATGAGGAGGCTCATAATGTGTGCTAAGTATTCAGACCAAAAAAATGTGGGGATGGCAACATTCGATAATTGTTCCTGCACCTCTGTAATTTGCAGCATTATCAATAACCATTTGAACTACATTGTAGAGTCCAATAAAGCCTATCGCTTTCAAAAGAATATCAATGATGTTTTGACTAATCTTCTCAATGGAAGAGCAAATCATGTCCATTGAGGAACATTGCCCGCCCCCCATAAGCTGCTAACACAATAATCAAATACTCATTTTTTATGTTGCTCAAGGCATTTGATACAATTGAAACTCCATAAGTCGTCCAATCATTCCTTAAGGGAGCCAGTGCCCTCTTGATTCTATTCATCTCCTTATCCAACAAAGATTTCCTAATCTTATCATATTTAGGAGGCATGTAGCCTTTTGGCTCATTATTTATAGCATAGACCATTTCATGAAATCTAGGGCCATTTGCGATGTTGAATGGGATGCCATGAGCATAGAAAAAGCGTGCTACTGCAGCATCAACTTCTTCTCTCTCATGTGCATTAAACATATGAGAAATTTTTTCCTTTTCCGTTGTTCGTCGCGAGGAATAAGGAGGTATCAAAAGAGAATGGAGTTTTTTTTCTTCTTTGCCTACCCATACAACCTAACTGCCTCTTCCTCTTCTTGCTTCAAAGCTTCCCTTTCTTTTTTTGACACTTTAGAACATTTTGTAATTCCTTGATATGCCTACCCCAGGCACACGTCCAATAAATACGTGCCAATATATGGAGTTTCTCTACAATTGAAATTGTAGGCCCATTTCCTAACCCCTCTGCCATTTTTTTTTTTTGTGGTTTCTCACCCACCCTGGTAATATGTCCATAAGACTCGGTTGTGGCCTCTTCAACATTATCAGGTTCATCAAAATCAAAAGCCGAATTGTCTATTATCATTTATCATAAAATATTATTTTTTTTGATATAAAAATTTGCGTAAAAATTTATCTAGTTCTCTATCACTTTTTCTCCCACACCCTCTCTTAATAAAAAAAACTCTCCATATTTCTCTTCCACGCCTTCTCTCAATAAGAGATACAAAATGCCCTCTCCCTCTTTAAGTTATATCTCCCTATTCATACATCTCTCTCTCTCCAAATCTGTTAGAGCTCTCTCTCTCCCTATTGATACATCTCTCTCTCTCCAAATCTGTTAGAGCTCTCTCTCTCCCTTTTTAAGTTCTCTCTCCCTATTGATACATCTCTCTCTCTCACTGGTTTTCTCTATCTCTCGTTCTCACTCACTTTCTCTCTCTCTCTCTCACTCACTCACTTTCTCTATCTCTCACTCTAACTCACTCCCTCACTTTTTACAATTCCTACTCTCTCTCTCATTTTTCTCTCCTAATCCCTGCACTCTCACTCACTCTCTCTAAGAAATAGTCTCTCTCTCTCTCGCTTGCTTTCTCTCCCAATTCTGCCAAGCTCTCTCTCTCTCTCCCACATGACTGTCTCTTTCTCCCCACCGATATCAGCTTTCTCTCTCCCACCTGACTATCTCTTTCTTCCCACGCCTAACTATATTTCTTGTACCCTTCTCTCTCAATTCCTCTTTCTCTCTCTCTCTTTTCCCCCACATGACTATCTCTCTCCCCCCATGCCTACAATACCAGCTTTATCTTTATCTAACACACACTCTCTCTCTATATATAAATTTCAATTCTTTGTCCCATCAATCAAAAAAAAAAAAGCAATCATACATCAATCCTAATTCTTAAACCCATAAAAAATTACATTCATTCACATACTCTTTTTTTTACATAAAGTTGTACACGAGAGATGATCAATAGACTCCCCCTATGAAACAATGAGAGTGTGAGACAATTTCCCAATCTCTCTCTCAATCTAGTGGGAGAGAGTGAAAGTGAGATTATCCCCATGAGGGAGAGAGGAAGTGTGAGGGAGAGAGAGGAATCAAAGGATATATGCCCCCATGGGCCAAAAAAAACCCAAATAGATAGTTGCCCACATGGGTCGAGGATATTTTCTCACACGGGCCAAAAAAGAACCAAAATAGATAGTTCCCACCCCAAAAAAGAACCAAAAGCAATACAAAAGACCCCAAATTTCTTATGTGTGAAATAAGGGTCAGCCCTTTCTGGGATAACACTTGGGGCGCTTGGGGCCGCTTGAGCTTGAGAACTTTCCGGTTTCTCAAGCCCCAAAAATTTGTAATCTCCAGAGCCATTGCATTGCAAACCCCACTATGGGCTGGCGCGAGCCCCCATAGAATCGCAATCTCGTGGATCAGGGCATTGCATGTTGCCCTCATCATATCATGTTGAAAAAAGAGTTGATCCGCATATTGGCGGATCTGAGCATTTTGATTTTCATGATAAACTTTCATTATTTGTTCGTTTGATAGCACCTCATCCTTTACACTCAAGAGAAATTATCAAAACTGATATATGCCGTTTTTCTATGTAAACCAATCAAATTCATTGAAGAAAAGAGAGATTCAATAAATATTTAGGGAGCAAAGAATTGAGGCTCAGACGGTGCTTAAGAGCTCTTGATAAGAGCACATTCTATTTATGTCCCCCATATTGCACTTTACTTGCAACAAAGTTGTATTAGCATGCATCAGCATACCCATTAGAGGTAAATAGAGACAAATTCACGATCTGTGAAATGACTCCCACCCTTTCCAAGCAACGTGTCAAATTAAAGACAAGATTTTAGAGAGAAATATCTCAAACCATTTAGAAAGAGAAATTATCTCAAATTTTAAATTAGAGAGAGAGAGAGAGCATATTAAAATTTTAGAGATTAGAAACTATATCAAATTTTAGATAGGGAAACTACTTGAAAAATTTTAGAGAGAGAAATTATCTCAATTTTTAAGTTTTAGAGAGAAAATATCTTAAAACTTTAGAGAGAAACTATATCAAATTTAGAGAAAGTATTGGAAATATTCAAAGATAGAAACTATTTAAAAAAAATTAGATACATAAATTATTTCAAATTTTGTTTTAGAGAGAGAAAGTATATTAGAATTCTAAAGAGAGAAACTACTTGAAAATTTTAAAGAGTGAAACTATCTCAAATTTTAAGTTTTAGCTAGAGAAAATATATTAAAAATTTGGAGAGAAACTATATCAAATCTTAGATAGAGAAAGTACTTGAAATTTTTAGAGAGAAACTATTTTTAAAAAATTAGATAGAGAAATTATCTCAATATTTAAGTTTTAGAGAGAGAAAGTATATTAAAATTTTAGAGGGAGAAACTATCTCAAACATTAAGTTTTAGAGAGTGAAAGCATCTTAAAATTGTAGCGAGAGTAACTATATCAAATTTTAGAGTGAGAAAATACCTAAAATTTTTTAGAGAGAGAAACTATATTAAAATTTTAGAAAGAAACTCTCTCAAATTTTGAGTTTTAGATAGAGAAAGTATCTTAAGATTTTAGAGAAAGAAACTATATTATATTTTAGGGAGAGAAACTATCTCAAAAATTTTATAGAGAAGAGCTATCTCAAATTTTAAGTTTTAGAGAGAAAAAGTATTTCAAAATTTTAGAAAGAGAAACTACATCAAATTTTAAAAAGATAAAATATATAAAATTTTTATGGAGAGAATCTATCTCAAATTTTATAGAGAGACTATTTCAAATTTTATGTTTTTGAAAGAGATTGTATTAAAATATTAGAGAAAATTTTAGAGAGAGAAACTATGTCTAAAAATTTAGAGAGAGAGAGAGAAAGGATTTTCATTTCCAAAACAAAGATATTTCAGACAATCCAAACAGAGAATTTGTATTTTTTTTATTTCTATCAGATGCGATCCAAACAGCATACACCATATTCTAAAAAAATATCAATTCCAGTAAATCTCTATTCCAAAATTGACTTTTCTCAAGATTGAAAAATCTGGGATCCAAGCGGGCCCTAAAAGAATTTGAAAGAAAAATAGATAGAACGGGTTGGAAATAAAAGAATTAAATCAAAATTTATCAAAAATATTTAAGAGATTCTCTCAAAAAATGTCTAAGAGATGAAGCATTTAATATCTCATTCATTTCATTTAATTTTAAAATGGCCATAATCATGTGTTATAGGCGCGTTTTGATACATAGGTAATGATATTTTAGCATTTTGATGAATCTCAAAATTAAATAAAAGGTAATTATTAAAGGTATCTTTTTTTTTTTTTGAAAACTTTGAAACATAGCAAAATTTTTTGAAGTCTACATACGTACCTATTTACGTAGGAGTACTTTTTTTTTAGAAATTCCCTTCCCTACGTAGGAGTACTTTTTTTTTAGAAATTCCCTTCCCTACGTAGGAGTACTTTTTTTTTAGAAATTCCCTTCCCTACGTAGGAGTACTTTTTTTTTTAGAAATTCCCTTCACACTTCTGTTAGAACCAAATTTGACAGGACCCTTAATGACCATGGGACTTCATGGGAGGCATCACAAATGCATATTATCACAACAATATTAGTGTCGTGATAATTACTAATATTAGTAAATATTAGTGTAATGACACTCACTAATATATTGTATGAATGAGGAATACCATGCACTAATAGTACCGTAATTTAGAATATTGAGTTCTATTTAGTGAATATGAATCATGAGTATCACGACACTATTCACCATTCTTCTATTAATGAAAAATTGGGTCGGGGGCCTTCTCCCACTGTTCACCATTCGATACTCATTGAATAGTGAACTCGCTATACATTAGTGACTGTCGTAACACCATTAGTGCCATGATATACTCATTATTGATATTAGCGAGTATCAAGGTGCCAAAATACTGTGATAAACATTACCGCATTAATAGTGAATATAACAATACTAAAATATTATGATGAACCTCGTGGTCATCAAGAAGCCTGGAACATCATTATGTAAAAAGTACAATTTGTATAAGGCCGAACACACGTTCAAATGGTTTCGAGAAATATGGTTTCAATACTGAAAATATTTGTGATAGCTATAAAAGATATTGTCATCTCTAATTATAAAATTTAAAGCTTCAAAAATATTATAGATTGAGTGGATCTATGAAAATTTGAAAATCGTGAAAATTGACTGTCCAAAAATACATTACAAGATACACTATTTTATAACTTAAAATCCATTTTTTTTTCTCATGCTCATGCATCTTGAGGTCAAAATGATCAAGTTGAAGATATTTGGACATCAAAACAACCTCTTCAAACGAAATTTTTAAGGTGCACCCGAATTTGATTGGTTAGAGCCTCGCACTTTCCTTTTTTTTTCTTATGTAAATAGGCATGAACTTAGATTTTAAAAAATTTACATATGCCTCAATTTTTTTCTTTAAAAAAAAGGGATATTTTTTATAATTACCCTTAAAATAAATAGGTATTTTAAGCTTATGTATTTAAAATGCTCAATTTTATTTGAAATTGTATACGATGAGACCATTTACCTTTAATACAAAATGGTCAAAATTACTTACAACCATCCGATGCGAAGTTTGATAGCTTGAATGTATCACAAAGTTTGAGAAAATTTCTTTTGAAATTTGAGCTTAGTCAATGAATAATTACAGCAACCCAATATCCAATGATCAAAGTTAATGTCTCACCTTGTATAAAAAGTAAATAGTCTCGTTCTATACTTTCTTTTTTTTTTAAAAAAAAATATCTTTATTAACCCCATTTTCAACTTCTTTTTCTTTTTAAATCCAAAATTTCTAAAGCTTATATTCTAATCTCCAAATAACTTTATTTATTTTTATTCTAACTTTTAAGCCAAACAAACTAAAAAAAACATCTTTTTTTTAACTCTCCCCTCACGTGTTGCAATATCTCTCCTCAAGTGTTTCTCTCTCTAAACTGGTATTGCTCTCTATCCTCAAGTGTTTCTCTCTAACTGTTCTTCCTCTCTCCTCACGTATTTCTCTCTCTAAACTGTTCTTCTTCTCTCTCCTCATGTGTTTCAATCTCTCTCCTCACGCGTTTCTCTCTCTAAACTGTTCTTCCTCTCTCTCCTCAGGTGTTTCAATCTCTCTAGACTGTTCTTCCTCTCTCTTTTTGCCGCCCATTTCAGCTCAACAATATGTATGGCTCGGCATGGTCCTCTAAGAATGGGAGGCCCTTCATTTTCGCTATTTGGTCATATACACGTCGGTTAAAAGCATCGGCCACGGTTTTCAAGATTAGAAGAAGGAGCATCAAAAGGGGGAGCATGTTGAGGTTGTTTGTAAGCTCCCGAAGGATTACACAGACAAAAGACAGTCATGCACATGGTGCCTCCAAGGAAGGAAGCGGCTCCCAAGAGAGCAAAAAGACGAGGGTCGAGGTCAGGAAGTGAGGAGGCTATGGCGCGACCAACTAAACAGCCATAAGAGGCACCAGGGATGAAAAGCCCAGACGGGAGAGCGACACCATAGGTTAAGAGATGGAAGCAAAAAATTTGAGGTTTGTGGGGATAGTGTAGGGTTGAAGAGATAGCACCATCATTAGTATTAGTGTTGAGGAAGAGGGATGCGAGGCCATTTGTAAGGCCAGGAGGGTAGTTGAACCTCTTGAAGTTGCCTGAGCGACCGACAGTTTGACATGGTTCCTTGAGGATTTCGGGGCAGCGGGTACAGCTAGCTGGCGAGCCAAGGAAGGAACCTTTCGGGGCAGGGGGTACAGCTAGCTGGCGAGCCAAGGAAGGAACCTTTCGGGGCAGCATGAGGTGAGGAGGGAGATGGCACATGTTAGAAGCATCTTCAACACCGAGCCCTTCTCATTGATCATGTTGTATGCTCGAAGGAGCTTGTCCAAAAGACGGTTGCCGGAAAACGTGAGGAAGAGGAAGAGCCATGTGGCTAATAGGGCGTGGCGTAAGTCAAGAGGGGCTTCATCTTCCCGGCGCGTTTTGGCCGGCAAATTGGGGCTTTAGCCAAACCCCAAATTCTGGGCGGTCAATTTTGGGGTGTTTGGGGAGTTGATTGGAGGAGAAAGAAAAGGAATAGAGAGAGGGGTTAGAAAACAATTTTTTTAAAAAAATTGTTTGGGCTAAAAAAATTAATAAAGAATGAATAAAATATGTTTAGAGAGCTAAGAGATATAATAAAGTAAATTTCTATTTAGTAAATTAGGTTTTACAACCTTAAGTCGATAGATAAATGAAAGTTGAAAATAAAATCTATGAAGATATTTTCTCATTATTTTACCCAACATAATTTACCCTGAAGCCCATGATAGTTTGCCCTACTCTCTATAATAAGGTCAACTGGTAAATGAAAGTTGAAAATGGAATCTATGAAGATATTTTTCTTTATTTTACTCGACAGAATTTACCCAGAAGCTCTACTCTCTATAGCAGGGTCCCCTCATTACGAGGTGATAAGAGAAATTGTGAAACTAACGGAAGCATGGCAAACTCCAGTTCCCATTGGATGGTGTGATGACTTATGCATGACTATGGAAACTTCCAGTCAAACATTAGGGATTGTATAATGAGACTCTTTATTTTTATATAAAGAAGTCACACTCAATTATAACCATCAAATATGAAATATGATAGCATGGGTGTCACAAAATTCGAAAATATTTCTGTAGAAATTTGAGCTTGATCAATAGGATAAATGCATCCAATTAATTTCACATCCAACGATCAAGATTAATTGTGACCACCTTATACCAAAGATAAATTATCTATATTTTTTCTTAAACATTATTATAAGACATGCACAAGTCCTTAGTTGGTAACTGCAACTTCCAACTCCCACTCTCTCAGTCGACGACTTTCGTAACTGCAACTTCCAACTCCCACTCTCTCAGTCGACCACTTTGCTGATTAGTCCAAAAGCAATCCACAAGATATTTGGGACCTTTAAGGTTAAAGAATTTGGGGTAATAATTCATGTACATATCGCATAATGGATCTTCAAATCTAACAAGAAAATAAAGTATATATCTCATAATGGTCTTCAAATCTAACAAGAAATAAAACTAAGTTCCCGTTGCTTCTTCACATATCATGAAGTTCAAAAGTTTGAATATCTAGTCTAGAAAACTCATTTTTCAAGTCAATGGGATATCCTCGACAAAGGAAAGGATGTCTGACTGCCTTTTTTGTATAGAGGCACTAGAGAAATCCAAGACGAAAAATATGGGTTCCTGGGAATTTACAACCAGCTTCTCAACCAATGCTTCACAAATAAAGTATGCCAACAAATTTTTATCGGTTTACTGAAGCAACGACTGTCTTTAGAAAGAAAAGGATGTTGCTGGACATAGAAGCTAAAGCCCATCATCAGCGGCGGACAAGATAGGTAGTACCATCATAATGGATTTCTTCAAATTCAGAATCAGAATCATCTTCTTCATCATAGTATTCATCATGGTCGTCATCATCCTCCTCTTCATTCAATTCATCATAAACAATATTGTGCTCATCCCAGAGTTTGCATGAACAAGTTGGTTTCTTATTTCTCCACTGAGCCCCACATGTATAGCAAAATTCGTAACCACACCTGCAAACAAAAGGACATCCACTTATTAGTACTCAAGGGAACTTCTTTTTAATCCTGACCTTTAATTTTTTCTAATAATTATTTTCTGGGGGGTAAGGTCGAAGCCCCTTCTAGTAAAACGAGAAAAGTTACATACATTCCAGAAAATATTCCTGGCATTACATAATCATCCATATTTTCCACGACTTTCTGCCTAAGCGGAGCTCCATGCGATTTCTTTTTTTTTTTAGTCTTTTTTTTTTTTGAATTGTTTTATTATCGTCAGCTATAGGGATGCCCGAGAGTTTAAGGGTCATTTGGGTGTGGGTTCTATGTTTCAAACACTGGTTAATCCTATTTTAGATCAGTCCGATATAAAAAATTTCAGACCGGGCATGAGCTAATAAGAAAAGTTACACTGAAAAGCTGTCTAGTATCATAAATATTGGACAACTCAAAACCTTGCGGTCTGAGGTCAGCAAAATTGGACCAGTCCCTAGACTGAGAAGGAAGCGGTATGCTATCCCCAATCCGCCCAGGCCCCCAGGGCCCACCTAGGCGGCTGCCTAGGCACAAGGTGGGCTGCTTTTTGAATCACTAACATAAAAAAAATGATTAGTACAGTTCAACTGGTTATGATTGGCTCCTAAGAGGCTCATCAAATGAAAGAACCTCTACCACATGGAAGGAGATTTCCACCACTTACCAGGACTTCTCAAGCAATTTGATATCTTGTTAGGTTGGCAACTAGGGTAAATAGTCAGAATGACCATTGGCTAGACTCTCAACCCCTGGGCATCTCGTGTCCTAACCGTTTCAGCAACTTTAAAATCCCGAGGGGCCATACAATATGGTCTCCCACCTTTCGACACAATCTTACGGACCATTGAACTTTGGACCTTGCCTCCTTTCTCGACTCTCCACAACCACTTCCGTCTGACAAATTGCCCCAACAAAATCATATGGACCCCAACTAGATCTGGGCAATGAAAAAGTAGCAAAGTACGAAGCGATTCGTGTAAAATAAAAAAGCCAGCAACGATGCAATTGTATATTAAAGAAAGTTAGAGATTGGACGTCAACTTCATAATTTACAGCCAAGTTTACAAGATTTCTAATAGGCTTAAGATAGAGAACTACATGAAAATGAGCAGCAAGATGAAATCAGATTGAGAAGATCAGCAAGAGTGAAACTTCCCATTGCTAGATGGATCAGCTAGTGAAGTTTCACACATAATTTTCAGATATTTATGTGTGAAATAATGAAGATAAAAGAACCCAGGAATTTCTTTGAAGCTAGAAGAGATGAGGAGGAGGATTAGAGCCATGGCACAAGAAATACAAGCCATAAATGTTAATCGTACTTGGTGCATCGTAAGAAGGTCAAGAGACAAGAATGTGGTCGATTGTAAATGGGTATATAAAGTGAAATATAAACCTAATGGAAGTGTGGAAAGGTGTAAGAAGCAAGATTTGTGGCAAGAGGATTTAGCCCACAGCATAGCTTGGATTATGTGGAAACTTATTGGTCCAAGTATTAAAATTGTTACCGTAGGAGTTGTTATATCCCTAGCCCTCATGCTTGATTGGTTGCATGTTAAAAATGCTTTGATTGCATGAGTTAAAGGAAGAAGTATATATGGAATAGCCGGCTAGATTCCATGAAGTAAAACCAATTGAATATGTTTATAAGCTAAAGAGAACTATATATGGGTTGAAGCAGGCATCCAGAACCTGATTTCAAAGTATTTTAAAGGGGAGAGGTTTTATTCAATCAACCAATGATCAATGTTTTAAAAAACAGTCCGCCTAGCGCCTAGGCACCCGCCTAGACCCAAGCAGCCCTACACGAGCGGATGTACCTGGGCGGGCGCCCAGGCGAATGTACCTGGGCGGGCGCCCAGGTGAATGTACCTGGGCGGGCTAGGCAGGCGCCTAGGCGGGTTTCGCTTTTTTAAAATTACGGGGCGCCCGAGGTTCTGGGCGCCCGCCTAGGTGCCTGCCTAAGCGCTGGGCAACGCCTAGCGTTTTTTGAAACCTTGTCAATGATAACTCTCTATTCCCTTTGAAAGGTGAGAAAGGCATTGTTATTATGTTATATGCAAATAGCATTATTATTACATGTAATATGAGGATGATAAATGAAGCAAAGGAGTTCCTCAATGAAAGGTTTCAAATGAAGGACCTATGAGAATTGACGTATTTTGGGAATTGAAGTGGATCATTCTTGTAGTGAGATTCACTTTTCATAGCACAAATACAAGTGGATCGTTCTTGTTGTGAGATTCACTTATCACAGCACAAATATGCCTTAGATATGCTAGAAAAGGCCAATATGTTGAGTTGTGAACCTTTTTGCACTCCAGTAGCCTTGAATAGAAGATTATGTGCTGATCAAGGAGATCCACAGTTAGAGCCAGAAAAATACAGAAGTATGGCAGTGGCATTACTGTATTTTACTCTTAATCGCCTAGATATTTCATATGATGTTAATCAAGTATGTCAGTACATGCATGCAGAAACTACCATACACACGGAGGCATTGAAAAGGATTATGAGATATGTGAAAGGTTCCCTTGGCAGCAGTTTGTTATATAAGAAAAATAAACAAGTGAGTCTGGATTTGGGGTCTGTAATTGGATATTGAGATACAGACTGAGCAGGAGGTCCTAATTCCACAAAATTAGTTTTGGGTTATTGTGTTCTTTCTTTAGATAATTTAATATCTTGGGGGAGTCAAAAATAAAAAATGGTTGCTAGATCAAGCAATGAAGCAGAATACAAGGCTCTCGCTAGAACGGTGGCAGAGATTACATGGGTTCTTAGTCTCGTATCTTGGTTGGCTTGTAAAGTTGGCAGGTCGTCTTTCTCATCATCATCATCATCATCAACATCAAAGTCTTATCCCAACTTTGGGGTAGGGCCCATTAATTGTGTTCCACCATTATGCTCGCTCTATAAAGGGCCATAACCTCAATAAGACCATAAGTTCCATATCTATTTTCACTACTTCCAACCATGTCCCTTTGGGTCTTCCCCGTTTTTCATAAATGCTCTAGCAATCGTTTCAAACCCAATTTTCATGAAGGACAAAGCGCATTGAGATTGATTACCATTTTATCTGACAAAAGATAGCGATTGAAGAGCTTGAAGCAATATTCATTGGTACAGAAAATCAAATCGTGGATATATTCACAAAAAGTTTATCAAGGGCAAGGCATGATTACCTAAGAAGCAATTTGTAGATGTTTAAACTTGAGGGGGAGTATTGAAAGTGTTTGAAGGTTTGTCTTAATGTTGGAAGGTTTGGGAATAGGTATTTGTACAAGGGGCATTCTTGTAAAGTTGTTTCCCTAATGTAACGCACTGATTTTAATATAAGTATTCATTGTCCTGGGTATGCCTTTATTGCGCAGTTCTTTCACGCCAGAAGTCTAGCGTGCCTCGTTGTCTTCTCAGCATAAGTAAAATTAACAAATCCAATCTGTTTTTTTAAGAATAATATGTACCACTCTGACCTGCCACAGACCAAGCTCCATAAAAATTAAGCATATTAGCTATCCTATAGCACAACTGCTTGGAAGAAAATAGCAGGTGTTTCAAGAACAAAACCCATTTGAGTGATATGGTTGAAAGATAGAACAAAAGAAAGTATAACATCATGTGCATTAATAAGTAAAAAATGGGGGTGCTCATACAGCAATCCCCATGATCGGTGGTAATCTATCTCAAGGGAATCACAACCCTGCAATGCTCAGCCAGATGGACTCCATCAAAAGAAGGAACTCACCATCATTTTACATCATCATCATTTTAGCATTTTCCCAATTAATTGGAGTCGGCTCATCATAAGAAGGAACTATAAAACATAATTTTGAAGGAAGAGCAAACGGAAACACTGGCCAAGTGGGTGTAGGTGGATTAATTTGAGGACACCTCAGAAGAGCACTAAAGATATATTAAGGATCAGCAGGGGTATGTGACACACATGACAGAAGTAAAAGTCTTACAAGGTTGAGATGTCTTGACCCTAATTAGGAGAGTATTGAGGGTAATTCTGCAAATATAATGGGTTAGTTAACCTTAGTGATTGGTAAAAAATTTCTATGAGATTTTTGACCTTATCAGCAACTTAAGGATCTCCTTAACACCATTAATTAAGGGAACCAATGAGGTTGCTGATATGTTAGTGAAATACAGTGTCCTAACACCAGCACTTGTGATTAGTCTATTACAAAGATAGACAGTACCAAATTTGGAGAAAGGCCTTCAAGGACAATGTTTTTGGACTATATGCTTTTGCAATTCTTTAATGAAATATAGTTAATATTCAAAAAAATGCGTACCACTTCTCCTGAAGGCAATGAATACTTACTCCCTTTCTTTCAGGGATCTACTCATACTTCTTTCCAATTCTTCAATGATCTATTATGAAGCCATTCAAGACACATGCACCAGATATATTTTGGCCTACAATCAGTGTAGCTGACATGTAAATTGAAACTTCATGTGTGCTAAATGATACATCTTTAAGTGTCACAAGCTGTATCTGAAATTCTTTCAGTATGATCTGCACGAGGTTTTGGATGCCAGATGACAGTCATCAACGCTTGTTTGAAACTTGGGCCACACATCCATATTCCGACCGCATACAAACATAAACCATGACTTAGATATATGTATACTGGACTTCAAGTGCACATGTATAGAAGCTGGACACGTGCTTGCATACATTGGATATTTGTATCCAATTTTATTTTTTAATTGGCATTTTAATTTTACATACCAGTGTGTAATACCATTAGCTACATGTAATGACAATTCAAATTGTATAAATTTGTTGTGCCCAATACAATATATTTGAAGGAAAAATTATGCTTATGTTGGACAGACATTTATGTCTGTCCCAAAATAGCCTTCAAACTTCCCTAGAATATAAGGACCAAAACCTAGACAGCACTAAATCAGTTTAAACATGGCACCTTGAATATTCTTTGGTGTCACATGTCAACAAATATTGAATACAAAAGCATTGAAGAAGGTCTAATTTCTAAACCCATCCTAGCGCAGAAAAGCATTGAAGCAGCACAAAAAATGTCCTAGCCCAAATTTGAAACCTGGTCCTTGTGAGGTTCTCCCATTCATCTATTAACAAAAGCAGGTCTAATTTCTAAACTATTATATACAAAATATCCCAAATTCAGTCCATAAGATCAACATGGAAATTCCTCAATTATTTCATTTTTGTATTTACTTAGTATTTCACCAAGAACAACCAGCCATATGGCAAACCATGAGAAGCATTCTATTTCAGATAACGATTCAAACTACAGATAGATGTGACTTCCAAACTTTTTAACAAGAAAATAACTACTTTTTGTATACATCATCGATTAGGAGGCACTAGAAACGAGAAAAGGATATGGATGGAAGTAACAAGAAACGATATGTTGATTGACTTATGGTCTTGAGAATATGGCCCTTGATAGAGCAGAATGGCATAATAGAATTTATGCAGCCAACCCCAAATAGTTGGGACAAGGCTCGGAAGGTGATGATGATGATAATGATGAAATAACTACTTTTTATAAGCAGATAAGCACCCAAAAAAAGGTGCTAGTTCAATTTCAAAAGATTCCCACTGCACCAAAGAAAGAGATTCCCCTTCTCAAAAGCACCCACCATGTCCTTACGTTAAAGACAACCTTATTTCAAGATTATGTTTCTTTTTTTATCGGGTAGTTGAGCAATAGCAGTATAACTTGAAACTCGGGCGAGTTGACTCAGGATCCCGTGAATCACTCAGACTTGGCAGGATGCCAAGTCCGGAACACCCCCAGCTCTTGGGTTTGTATAATACATTTCAATACTTTAAAACACGGTTCAGTGATCTGGATCGCCCCTCCATAGTTTCAATCTGGTTCTGTACATCGACGACTTGGATAGTTGATCCGGTTTGAGGGATAGGCGATCAGGGTCGGCAAACCAGTCATTAAAAGATTAAAAGTGGAAAAAAAAAAAAAGGCGGGGTTGGTTTTGACAGGCTAACAAAGCCTATTAGAGAACTGGCAAGATCCGGTGGGAACTAGCCAATTCAAGGAGGGAACCGACTGATTCCCGATATTTTATGGGATCCGAATCAGCCCGACGAATTCTCAATCCGGTTCGACATATTTTAAATTGTTTTTCTATTTTTCCATTTTTTAATGAGAATTTTCTGAAAAAATAAGCTTTAACAAGTTTTCTATTTTGTCTATCTTTTCAAAAGACTTTTTCTCATCTTTCACATTCTTTTATGTGGTTTATCATTATTTTTTGTCTTTCCTAATCTTCCCTTTTTCCAGATTATTCCCAATTCTTCTTGAAATGTTTTCGCTCTTTGGGAGGCTTGTTGCAAAATCGGGCGGTCATGGACTCGCCAGAGTCATTCGGACTGCCAAGGGTCTTAGTTTCACATCTGAGCCATGGTTTCTTTCATTGTACACCATTGCAATCGTCAAGAACTAACAAATAAAGTCCAATCCCTAATTAAGAAGCTCATGCTCAGCCCAAAGAGTGCTAGGTTTTACAACAAGAGGCAATATAGAAGAAAAGAATGGCTCCATAAAGCTTATTGGGCATTTATAAAAGGGAAAAGTATATATAGAGCCGAGGCTCTAAACAATCAAATTTGAGCCTACCTCCAAAATTTCACTAGAAGAGGTTGTTTGGATGCCCAAATATCTTCAAATTGATCATCTTGACATCAAGATGCATGGACACAAAAAAATAATGGATTCCAAGTTTTAGAAATAGTGTATTTTGTAACACATTTTTGGATCCTTAGTTTTCAAGATTTTCAAGTTTTCATAGATATGTCGATCTACACTATTTTTGAAGCTTTAAACTTCATAAATAAATATGAAACTATATTTTAAGGCTATCACAAAGATTTCCAATATTGAAACCACATTTCTCGATACTATTTGAAGGTAGGCTCTAATTTGATTGTTTAGAGCCTAGGCTCTATACAAACCGCACCCTTTATAAAATAATATATTCTTTTGGCTATTTTGTGGAAGATTTTGGGCAGTATCGAATAGAGGATACAGGTTTTGCAAGAAGAGTACCACAACTTTTCTAAATGAGGAAATGACCCAAAAAAGACTCCATAAAGCGTTTGGGCAGTATCGAATAGAGGATACAGGTTTTGCAAGAAGAGTACCACAGTTTTGCAAGAAGAGGAAATGACCCAAAAACGACTCCATAGACCTGTTTGGCCATTTGTAAAATCATGGATTATTTTGGCTATTCACATAAGAGGTTATTGGGCAGTATCAAACAGAGGTACAAGTAATGAAAGGGCATGGTGAAACCTCTGTCTTCGTCATCCAAGTTTCTTTAATCTCTTATGAATTCATTTTCAGCATTCATCTACAAAGGAATAGATTTGAACTAGTTTGATTGAAAAAGAATTTCTTTTCCCTTTCCAAATTATGTTGAACCTAAGAACAAGCATAAATTACTAAATTTAAATTTTCACAATTCATTGGGAACAAATTGTAGACATATTCTCCTGTAACCATTTTAATTGAATTGTATTATTAGGATTTCAGACATGAACTGCTAGAAGGTTTCAAAGCATTTATCGTATGACATTTTTTTGTAGAACCAACACATAGGAGATACTCCTAAGGATACTTTAGTATGGAGTAACAGAACACATGAACTTTTTGGTATGGAGACACCCATGCTAATGGAGATTAACATAAGACTGCAAGCTGGAGTTACACCAATGCCCTATTGACATAGACATTTATGTTGCAGCCACTTTCATGGAGAACATCATTAGAATGCAACAAGAACAGCTATATGAAACTTAAAATGCAAGAAACAAATATGGCAGTTAAAAGCATAAAGGGTGTAGTCGTATCAATGCCAAGAATGCACATTGGGCAGGGACCAGTGTTTTAAAACGTGGGATGCGGCTGATTGGGGTCCACATGCGAGTGCATCACCCCGATCATCATCATCATCATCATCATCATAGCCTTTTTCCAATTAATTAGAGTCGACTACACGAATCCTGGTTTCCCATACTGCTTTATTTAAGGCCATATCCTCAGGGAGGCCACAAGTCCCCATATCTTTCCGGACTACTTCCAACCACGTCCTTTTAGGCCTACCCCTTGCCTTTTTCAATCCTTCCACTTGAACAAACTTACACCTCCTAACAGGTGTTGTATTGGGTCGACGCTACACATGGCCAGCCCGCCTAAGTCTACTCTCTCTCATCTTATCGCCTATTCGTGCCATACCTAAATTTTCCCAAATGAATTCATTTCAGATTTTGTCCCTTTTTGTCTTGGAACTCATCAATCTTCATCTCTGCTACACTCATGTTATGGATAAATTGTTTTTTGCCCGTCTAACATTCTACCATATAAAGCAAAGATGGTCTCAAAGCTATCCTATAGAACTTATCCTTCAGCTTCATTGCTATGCGACAATCACATAAAATTCCAGTTGCACATCTCCACTTCGCCCACCCAACTCTAATTCTATGTGCGACATCTTCCACAATCTCTCCATTTTCCTAGTTTATCGACCCAAGGTATTGAAAGTGTGGTCTTTTTTGTACTTCCTGAACGTAAACTTTCACAACTTCCTTGCCTCTACTCCTATTACTAATAAACTTGCATTTCATATACTCTTTCTTAGTCCGGCTATTTTTTAGAACCTTTGGTATCTAGAGCATCCCTCCAAAGTACCAACTTTGTGTTGACATATTTTGGGGTCTGATCAATCAAAACTATGTCATCTGCGAACAACATGCACCACAGTACCTCATCGTGCAGGTGTCTAGTTAAATCATCCATAACTAAGACAAAGAGGTACGAGCTCAAGATGTAGACTTATTGCCACTGAAAATTCACTCGTCTCTCCACTACTTGTTCGCACACTAGTTAGCGCTCCATCGTACATATCTCTCACTAAGTCAATGTAGTGTTTGGAGACTCATTTCTTTTCCAACACCCTCCAAATCAAATCTTGAGTTACTCTATCATAAGCTTTTTCTAGGTCAATAAAGACCATGTGGAGGTCTTTTCCCTTCGCTCTAAACTGCTCAATCAATTGCCAAGTAGGAAAATAGCCTCAGTTATTGACCTTCCTGACATAAAACTAAATTGGTTTTTAAATACACTCGTTTCATGTCTTAGTCGATGCTCAATCACTCTCTCCTAGAGCTTCATAGTATGACTCGTAAGCTTGATCCCTGGATAGTTCTCATCACCCCGATGCAGTCAATAATTATAAAAAAATTCTAAAAAATCTAAAAAAATTGGTTAATACATTGAAAAAAACATGAAGGTGATTAATGTGATAGTAGGTATTTAATTTATTCATTAACTCCAAAAGTATCAGTTGTCGCGGATTTTGTATCCACTATCCCTCGATAAACAATAGAAGACATTAGAAAGTAGAAACTTGAAACTAGCTTCATAAATCATTCAACTACCATAATCACAAATTTACAACCACAAACTTCAAAGTTACAAAATACAAACTAAAAGTCCATAAAGATTAACGAGTTTAAACAAATTTGTATCCACTATCCCTTAATAGATCAGACTTGTTGTCAAAACTTCACTAAAACTTCCTCAAATCATGACCCAAAAGAAACAAATCAACAACCAAAGATCATCCAAGACAAAAATCTAAGAATTTTTAAAAAATAAATTTCTGCGACCTTTTTTTTTTTATCGATTTGATGAAGTAAAGGCCATGGATGTGGCTGTTTTTGGAAATTCGAGGGATTTAATGCCCCCCAACCCTTTCCCTCCTTTTTTGGGGCACAAACAGTAGAAAATACCGCTTCTCGAGTGGCTTTTTTTCACATCACTCGCTGGCCACATATGCGCCTTATGCAGGCTCTGCGCAATGCGGCCGCATATGCAGAGGGATGCGGCGCATATGCATGTGCATCCCTCCAAACTGCATATGCAGCCTCATGCGATGAGGTTGCCAGTGCATAACGCATTATTCGGCAATGTGGCCGCATTTAAAACCATGGCAGGGACAGTAGAGTTACACCGATGTTTACCAAGATCATCAATTCAAGACAATATTGAGCCATTTCCTATCTCACAATCATCCTATTATTTTAACAATTCTTATGTTTTGATATTGACAGCGCACCATTGCATGCCATGCAACAGAAAAAAAAGTAATGTTGGCAATTTTTTCAAATAAAATGTAAAACAACGCTTGTAAGCTAGAATGACATTCAGTGTCGCAAACCAAGATCTGCTAATCACCAATACCATCCCTTGCATATCACATCATAATCCATTCTGGAAGCTTTGCAAAATGAAGCTTTAATATAATACTTTCATCATTTTTTATATTTTCTTGTATCAGTTTTCTTCCGAACTCTTGAACATGATTTCCATATAATTCTTTTTAGGATATCTTCTATGGTGATCACCCATCTCTCAAGTCCTCATCTAGTATAAGTTTCTTCTTCTTTTTTCTATTTACATAGAAATATGCATTCTTTTGCCAAACAATAATACAATTATGATACTCGTGAAACATTAACATTGTGTTGATGCGTGCATAACACTAGACCAAAGTATCAAGAAACGCTAGGTGGCCCCTAGGCGATTAGCCTGGCGCCCAGCGCCTAGGCGGGCGCCCAGATCCACAGGCACCCTGTAGTGGAAAATCATCCATTTTTAGCCTTGTAATGGAAAATCATAGCATTTTAAAAAATATTTGCTATCCTAATGCACATATATACATAAATTTGTGTCAAATTTTATAATTTATTCCATTTCGCAACACATGTTTTACTTTGGGGGTTCAAAAATAAACCCCATAACTTTTTTATACAAACTTGCGGGTCAAAATGACCCATCCGCCCTTTTGGCCAAATTTAAAAAGTAATTTCCGTCTGACTTCACTGGGCGCCCGCCAGACCTGGGCGTTGGGCCCCCGCCCAAACCTGGGCGTTGGGCACCCACCTAAGCCGCCTGGGCGCCCACCCAGGTACAAACACCCGTTTCGGGCGCCTTTTCATGAGGAGTGCTGTTTTTTGTTAAAAAACACATAGGCGGGCACCTAGGCACCAAGTGGACCGTTTTTTAAAACAATGCACTAGACTCGATAGTTTTAGTTGCAAAAGGAAAAATTCGGAGTTTGCCATGGGACTTCATCCCTAATCTTATATCAGAGCAAGAATACAGGTAGTCAAATGAATAGCAATGGCCTTCACACATGTAGGGACCTCACAAATGTAAATGAACAACTTCTGTGCATGATGCAGAACATGGATAGCATGAAGGACAAGAATGCTCTCTGACCAATGCATATTTGATCACCAAATTTATTAAAGTAAAACTAATCATGGACGACACATGTGAGTATCTCCGCTGGTCTGTGCAAATTTAGAAATGATGTGTGGGAGGGTGCAGGCAATGTTGTCGAAGTGCTAGATAATGGCAGCTAATAACTAGGAGGACCTGGCAACCTAGACCATCTGGGCAGCTGCCTCATGTATGAGGAAGCCCAAAACAAGACCAACTACAGAAGTCCATCCAAAAGAAGAATCTCACCTTCCAAATAAAGTAAAAACCGATCTAACCAGAGTTCTCTCTTTGCAAATGGACCACTGGTACTTCATGAAAAACAGAAGAAGTACAAAAGCTTTACATAATCTTTCTCTCTGCAAACAGACAACTGATACTCACATGAAAAGGTACAAAGTAGTCGAGATTGTCAAATATATGCCATATCATACTTAAATATGGCCATGGATAAAACTATGAGATCAGTTTTTCCTGTCTAAATTGTAGAGAGAAACACATGTTTCTAGCTAGTGCATAACAAGAAATTTGATGTAGGAGTATGAGACCAAGAGTGCTTGGCTCCTACACGAGGTGACTGTAGGAAGAAAGGGTTTAGGTACGATACGAAAATCTAATTAGGTTAGGATTTACAGGCCCCAAAGTGTTATTGGTTCGTCCAGTAATTAGCATGCATGGTTTTAGAAGTCTTGAGATCTCCTAATTGAATAGGAGTGGGTCATAAGAGGCCAACAAGGGGTAGGAACTGGCAAGGTCAACAGGGAAGCATTTAGTATGATTAGGGCAATATTTGATTAAGGCCTCAAGAGTTTTAAGGTAGGAATACGTTGCCTCAAAGTCCAATAAGATATTATGATAACTGTAAAGGAAATCTAGGGTTTAAACTTGGCTTTTAAGCTGTCAAGGGAAGGTATATGATTAGCATACTATTGAGCTAATTTACCCAGGGTTTGGAGAGGAATGAATAGGGTTTGTGCAAGGGTTTGAATGGGTGACAAATTTGGTGGCAACAAATCTTAGATGGGGATATTCCACAGAAGAGGAGAAAGAAGAAGGTGCTCAAGCTTATGTGGGAAAAGCCTCCAATCCCCAAGCTAGGATTTTGGGGTATTGCCCTAACAAAAGAAAAAGAGGGGCTTTAATGTTTAGGGAGACTATCCCAAACCCAGGTAAGAGCCCATCTTCTTCTTTTTTAAAAGAGAGATTCCCCAAAACCATTGCTTACAGATTTGACAATCTCCCTATGTAAGCTTGGCCCCTTCTTTCCCCTCTTGTCTTGTATATTCACCACTATCAAATTCTTCACCCATTTAGAGTCCTCTCTACAAAAAGATTTCAGCAATATCTCCTCCAAAGGTGACATCTCATCACAATTGACACTATAGTTTCTGGAGACACTTGAGATTCTGAATCGTTTTAGGGATTAGAATTGTGGAATCGTAGTTGGCTAGAAGATTCATGTTTTTGGAATTTGCAGTCCGTACAAAGGGAATTGCGGGAAACGAGATTCATACTTGTAGAAATTGAGATTTGACCAGAACATAATTGGGATCCTTACATATATGGAATCGATATTCCATCTCTGACCCATTTGGAATCAACCATATGGAATCGAGATTCCTTCATATAATTATCGAGATTATGATATCTTTGGAATCGAACTTCTAATTTGATGCTTCTCATAGGTTTTCAATTGTTTATTTTATAGTTCACGGCCCTATGTTTTCGCTTCTAATTTGATGGAGAGATTATCATTATATGTGGAATCCCGATTCGACAAATATAGAATCAAGATTCAAAAATTGTGGAATCGATAATCAATAATTATTAGAAATGATGTTATACGGATTGGAATCGAGATTCCTAAAATAAGAAATCGAAAATCCCGACTTCATGGAAACAGATTCCATGAAAATTCCTTGTTAGAATCGCAGAATTGGGATACCAAATTAGAATCACGACCTTGGGTGAGAGATTTTGGTAACTATGGTTGAAACCAAAATTTTGTTACTCAACTCAAATTGAATTGGCCATAGGCCTGCACGCATGGGTATTTATATAGGTTCGCACCGCTATGTCTGTCTTAGCATGGGACAAGCTATCTCTACTTTCTTAAACTTCCTAATCTCCTAGATTGCTTCAAATTAAGTCACTAGTTTCTTTACAGTTTCAAAAAACTAGACCTTATAGAACACATAAAGAATCTTCATACTCTTTAACAGAATTAGGAAACTAACTTAACTTGGATAATTAAAAAGTCATATTATCTACAACTAGCAGTCATGCTATCGCTTTGCATTCATGTCAGAATGGGTGGTACTTCAGAAATGTTATTAAGACAGGATCAAATTAGCAAGTTTGGACCACGAATCAATGAACCGCTGCTTCATTCAGGTCTGACTGAGTGGTACCTTCATAAATGTTATTACGATGGGAGCAAACCAGCAGGTTTGAACTAGGAACCAATGAACCACAGCCCCAACCGGTCGAACCATTGAGAACTGCAAAGTCACCAATGAACCATTGAGAACCACGGTGGGTTTGAAGCAGCCAAAACAAGTCGAACCATTGAGAACTGCAAAGTGGCCGCTTCCAATAGGTCTTCAACAGAATTTTTTATTTTATTTTTTGCATTTTATAGACCGTTCTTGTAACAATGATTCATAGTAATATTTTAATTCCTCTAACTTTTCTTTTGTTAAGGTTTTTTCTATTTTTATCTATTTCTCAATCATTTGTATTTTCCTTTCTATAAATTTTTAAAAATTTGGCCTCTCTAACCAGTTAACCGTTCCAACAAAACCAGTGCCCCCAACCGGTTCGACATCAGGTTTGTCTTAATAACACTCTTAGTTCCACTACCTTTGGCTTTGCTTCAAATAATATCTAATTTAAGGCCCTTGATTTGCAATTAAAACATGCATTCTTTTTTTTGAAAAAAAAAGAAAAGTTGACTTTACAACATGTACTCTTTGCTTTCAACTTTCTATTATCTTTTCATCATAACTTTGCACTTTTCCATTTTTATAATAACTTTCTTTCAGTCCCACAAGAGGAGCAGCTGATATCTTCAAATCTTTGTCCAAGTAAAATCCTATTACTCAAAAGATAAAAAAATAAGAAAAAAGAAGAAAGGATGATGTAAGGACTGCTGCTAGCTCAGCCATGCACAGAGCAGCATTAGTAGAGCCTCAGAGTGATCTGTTCCTACCAGTTATTAGGCAGGTAATTGTATGCTAATGATAAATATGGAACCCACGGGCTAATTTACCAAGCTTCCAAATTATGAATCCAGGAACTAGCAAAATTATGCTTACAGAATATAATCTACAAAGAAAATTACAGACATACAAGAGAAAATAGAAAGGCACCTGCAAGTCATGTGGTAGCAACCTTCTGCCAATTCAATCATGTGTTTGCACTTCACACACTGACGCCACAAGTTTCGGTTTGCCAGGGATCGTAACTTTTCATCTTCTGTATGGGGATAGGGATTGCGGATCTTATACTGCCAGCAGGTCATCCTAGAATGCCATGGTACTATGCAGTTAAGACAAAAGGGTCCTTGGCATTTGATACATCTCCTGAGTCCTGGGGAATCCGCAGTATGATGTGAAGATGAGGAAGCCTGCTGATTACTTTGCATTTCTCTCTTAGACATTAAAGCTGAGCACTTTGGGTATGGGCAGTACAATTTATCTGTTTCAGGTATAGCTGCCTCCTCCAACCGCTGGATCATGATCTCAATTAACTTCGTAGGCAAGAATTTCCTAGAGCTATCAACATTCAGATTGGTTTTGCATCCCTCATGAGGGCATCCAGGCAGCACCCCATGACTCAGCTGAACTTCCACATGTTGTCTCATGCAAGAGAAGCAATAGCGATGAGCACAACCATCAACCATGAACATTTGGGAAACATCAGTGTCCTCTAAGCAGATACTGCAAGTTTGTTTTAAGGTGTTACTCGCATTACTATTGGTAGCCTTGGTGAGTTGTGAATCTATTGCCCTTCGAGCCAGTCTAAAAGAAAACTTAATATCAGTTCGTGTCACCAAATACATATGAAAGCTATCAAATTTCTTTCTCAACAACCGCACTTGATCAATTAAAGGTCCAAGCTGTCCCTTCGCATTCCACCTCCCTTGAACCTGCAAAATTAATGCAGTGAATATTAGGACATTCAGTAATATTAGATAATAATCGGATGATCAAATCTCCTTTGGTACATATCAAAGATATATAAAGTATGTTAAGTTCAAATCAGGGTTTCATATCTGCACACTGGTGTCCATATCAGGTACCGCTTAAACTGCCAAAGTCTAAATTGGTCAAACTCACTTGTTAAAAATTTATTTGCAAGTTGGTTGAGATAAAGAAACTAGTCTCGAATATTCCTCCAAAAATAAAATAACAAAGAGACCCGTATTAATTGATACTTGCCTCAAACTAGCTAGAAATCCTTAATGATCCCTAGTCACATGACTTTGGCATATGAAAGAGATAAACATGCTTCATATTAAGGGATGCTGAGATTTTGAGGTTTCTCAATTGTCACTAGGAATACCAGCTTATCTAACCTAACATACACATACGCATGCATGCATACAACTAATAATGGTACCCATACATACATCTGCACATGCTTATGCAAATATATACACATGCATACACAAAGTCACATTATTCACCCACTGTAAGTTTTTTCTTTTCTTTAATCAACAATTAGCTATTATTGTGCCTTTCAAAAAATTAGCTATTATTGTGCATTAACAAAGAGGTCAATTATAATTAAAGAAATATCAATTTTATACTAAATTTAATTTTCTGGTGTTCCCTTGAAACATCTATGGGAAAGCCCTCCCTTACACCCACCATTCCAAGCTACTTCTAATGAAGGTTACCTTATCCAACATCCATTTCCCTCTACTTCTACTGATCATGTCCCTTTTCAAAATACCCTCTTTAAGTCCCACTGCACATCCTCAGTCTTCAGCTTCTATTTCTCTTACAAAATGCCTTCCCTCTTCGCAATCCTGAACCATGACTGCTTATCGCTCTTCCCCACCACTTGAGACCATTCCTCAACCAGGATTCACCCTCCAGGCTTCATCTAAAACACCACACCACATCGACAGGGAAACCCTAAAAACTGCATACAAAACATTCCATCCCTCCTATCCAGAAGATCCTAATCACCATTTCTGACTTTACATCTTGGCCCCCACGCATGTCGCCACATGTCACCCCCACCTTGCCTCCTTCCCAGTGGCGCCTTATCAAACAAGCCTGCCACTCCCAACACTCAACACACCCACTCCTCCATACTGTCATCCATGTGCTGACCAGCCGCCATTCATTCACATTCCGCACCCAACAATGTCATATACCCTCCCTAAGACAACCAGAAATCACATGGTAGACAAGCTATCCCTGTTGTTGGCTAATCCCCCCTTGCGCTTTTCCCGAATGCACATAAGGCTGAAGACTGTTCACATCCCTTTAATGCTGCAAAAGGAGGATTCCCACATCGTCCTCCTTTATGCTTTCAATGCCACAGATCCGCTCATATTGCCTGCTTATATAAATCTAGTTGTTGTTTTCATATTTTATATGACTAAAAACTCAATAAGACTCATCTCTATTGTACTTTACTACAACTGTACTGCCAATCAAGGGCAAGATAGCATTTTTCTTCGTGTGATGTAAAACGTCCAGCCCACCTTATGCTTGTTTCACTTCCCACGTATCAAACAAGGAGCCTGATGTGTTACAGTGTTTGACTTCTCTCCATCATGTCTCATCCAGAATTATATTGGGCTCTACATGAACAGCAATGGAGATCACAAAGGGAATTAGATGGATATGGCAGTGTGGGCTGTTGTATGAAGGTAGAGTCCACAGCAACTGGTGGAAGGAAAAACAAACAAATTCGAAAGCGGGCACAGAAGCTGATTGACATAATCCCTTTATATTTCATAACAACTGAACCTTTCCTATTAAACATTTGACTTTCCAAAAGAATAAAATCTCACAGGTATGCCTCCATGGGAGATGAAAGAAATCGCAAAACCATGTTTGGTGTGGGCACAGAAGCAAGGCAAAGCAAACAAATTCGAAAGCAGGCACAGAAGCTGATTGACATAATCCCTTAATATTTCATAACAACTGATCCTTTCCTATTAAACATTTGACTTTCCAAAAGAATAAAATGAAGAGAATAAAATCTCACAGGTATGCCTCCATGGAAGATGAAAGCAATCGCAAAACCATGTTTGGTGTGGCTTTAAAAGAAAATATCTCAAATCCTTGAGGCACCTTTTGGTTGATATAGATTATTTCCAGAAAAATAGGGCAAGCTAAATATTTTATTTCGAGGGTTCTGCATGTATGGCAATGGAAGCATAGGCTAGGTATGAAGGTAGAGTCCAGAGAAACTGGAGAAAGGCAAAGCAAAAAATTAAAAAACAGAAACTGATTCACATACTCGCTTTGGTTGTCTATTACTTAACAATTGACACAACCTTGCTACTGAGCACTTGAATTTCCAAAAAGTATAAAACCAAAAGAATAAAATCTCATAGGTATGCTTCCATCGCAAAACCATGTTCACGTGTATGGTTTTAAAAGAAAGCATCTCAAATCATTGAGGTACCTTTTGGTTGAGATAGATTCTTTCAAGAGACACAGTAGGCTAAAATATTTAATGCAGGGGAAATAGACTTGAAACAGGAAAGGAAGGAAAGAGATTTTTCTTCTTGAGGAACTGCTCACTAAGGAAGGAAAGAGATTTTAAAACATTAATGATAGACAAACCTTAAAGCCTGCGGTTAATATTTTATATTTTAGACAAGTGGAGAGCTGAAGTCCAGATCTAGGTCGCACCCTTTCTTGAGGGCATTTTGAGAACTATGCAATGATGAAAACATGATCAATTTGTGTGTGCGCGTGCAAGTTATTATTTAGTTCAATTCATATATGACCATACCAGGAAAAAATTATAATCAAATCAAAGCTCAAGATATGATCAAGTTTGAAAAGTGATGGCCTGCTGAAACGAGCCAGGAACTCAATTTGGCTGGATAACACTTCACTTAAGAAAAAATTCTAATCAAATCAAAGTTCAAGATATGATCAAGTTTGAAAAGTGATGGCCTGTTGAACCGAGGCCAGGACCTCAATTTGGCTGGATAACACTACATTTAAAGTGAAACATCACCTAATAACCATCATATGTCAACAGTGCCAATAATCATACACAAAGTAGAAAGGTTTGCTCATAAAATAAAAGATCAACAATAAAACTCTAAAAACAATGGAGGAAATGCAAGATAGAAATAAAAGCAATCAAGTAGGAATCCTATTCAAGCAATTGAATTACGATTCATGACCAATCCAGAGGTAAAAACTAGCTGAGATTCTCCCTTTACAAAGAAGAGCCCCAAGTTCGCAAAAGATGCAACCAAAATCGAGCTCTCTAGCTTATTTTGCAGATTTAAATGGAAAGGTAGGAAAGTGGAAAACCAATTTTGAAAGGATAACTGGGGTTTTCTCTATGGATTCAAATTATTCAACTAACTCCAAAATGACAAAGAAAACACTGGCTCAAACATCCTCAACACTAACAAAAAGAAAAAAAAACCAACATAAGAGAGGAACTGAAGAACCTACCTGATTAATCAAGGTTGCATAATCGCAGTAGACATCAATTTGCCTAATATTAAGGGACAAGGCAGCAGTAAGGCCCTCAATTAAGGACTTTGCTTCTGCAACCCCCCTTCTCAAATCATTCTCCCCAGCCTTCTCAATCTCCAACACCACATTATCATAACCATCACAAATCACAATCCCCATAGCCGAGAGCGATTTCCAAGAACCCTGAACATATTCATTGCTTATCATCCCCTTGAAATAAAGCCTGAACGGGTACTCTCTCGAGGGCTCAATGGGGTCCTCGAACCAGTCACCTGTGTCCTCCCACTCCTCATCAGGCATCTCTTTAACTGCACGGGCAAACTTGGCATCATGGGATACAACCCTAATTTGATCAGAGAGTCGCCGTATCTCTTCTTGGCTTTGGAACCCATCCTTCTTCTCTTGCTCGAATTTCTCAATCTCGAGGGCTTGAAGCCTCAAGGCATAAGACATGTCCTCCTCCTCTTCTGAGATTTTGAGGGTCGAAGCGAGAGGAGGCTCTGAGACAGTAGACGAAGAAGAAGAGGGAAGAGAGGATGTGAGTTTGAGAGAAGAAGAGGAAAGCGTCTGGAGGTTGCGTGAGGCGCCCATGGCTTCTTCCATTTGTAACCTGAAGGCGAGATCGAGGTCAGAGGAGAGAGAAGCGGCATCCATCACTTCCTTCTTCTGCTCAGTCACGAGAACGTCCAGCCCGTCCGTCTCCATCTGCTGCTCTGCGCGCCTCCTCTCTCTGTGCCTCAATTTGTTACTACATTACTTCGGTCCTTCCTATATGCTTTTTGCCTGGTTTGTTACATACAGCTCCCGCTCAGCTCTCATTTCAGGGCTACGTGTTGCGTTTCGAAACCACTCCTCGGGCCGAGGACTAGGCCCATACCCGATATTAGAAGGGAAAGGTTTCTATACTTCCCCTACACCATATTAGAAAAGCAAAAATAAAATATAAATATTTTCAAGAATAATAAAAATAGGACCTGGTTTCTATGCGGGCAAGCCCGAAAATATAGGAATTTTGGGCTATTCACAAATGTATTTTTGAGATGGATTTTTGGGCTTAATTTTTAAGGACATGTAATCTCTAACATGGAGATCATAACTATGAAAAAATAAGTAAATTTTAAAACTAAAAATAATAATTTTAATAAAAAAACATTTGCGCCATTAGTTTTCATTTTTTTTGGATGAAATACCTACTTGCAGTGTTTGAAAAGTCAGCAAGTCAAACCAGAACCACCCGGTTGGACTTGGGAATCGGCACGCCGGTTAGACTCAGGAATCGGCACCCTTGTGCCGGTTCCAGCAAAATACACGATTGTTTCTGGATGAAACACCTACTTGCAATGTTTGAAAAGTCAGCGAGTCGAACCGAAACCACCCGGTTAGACTCGGGAATTGGCACCCCCGTGCTTACTTGCAGTGTTTGAAAAGTTAGCGAGTCGAACCGAAACCGCCTGGTTAGACTCGAGAATTGGCACCCCCATGCCGGTTTCAGCAAAATACACGAAAGACGGTTCTGAAAAGTGAACCGCCCGATAACATCATAAATTGGCCGTTCTGACATTACCCAATCTATTGTACATGTGGTACAATCTCACACCAGCGGTGTTCACGATCACATGTGGTACCTCACACTCACGCGCATACTTTCGGATGAAACACCTGTCACGATCACACGTGGTACCTCACACTCACAGGCATGCTTTTGGATGAAGCACCTACTTGCAGTATTTGAAAAGTAGGCGAGTAGAACAGGAACCGCCCGGTTAGAAACTCACGTGCATGCTTCTACTTGCAGTGTTTGAGTCGAACCGACTCAAATCGGAACCACCCGGTTAGACACTCATGCATGCTTTTGGATGAAACACCTACTTGCAGTGTTTGAGTCGGACCGGAACCGCCTGGTTAGACACTCACGCACATGCTTTTGGATGAAACACCTACCTGCAGTGTTTGAGTCGGACCGGAACCGCCCGGTTAGACACTCACGTGCGTGCTTTTGGACGAAACACCTACTTGCAGTGTTTGAGTCGAATCGAAACCGCCAGGTTAGACACTCATGTGCATGCTTTTGGACGAAACGCCTACTTGCAGTGTTTGAAAAGTCGAACCAGAACCGCCCGCTTAGACACTCACACGCATGCAGAAAAATAGTGGTTGCAGTGTGGTCGCGGTGTCACAATCACACGTGGTACCTCACACGTTGGGCTGCCTCAACAGCTTCACACGCATGCTTTATATGTTATTACATTGTTATTTACAGAGGAAAGTTCAATTCCGATCCTTTGATGTGGGATAATTCCCATAAACATCATTAAATGAAGACCGAATTTGAATATGTATTATTAATAATAAACATGATATCACATGTGGTGAGGTGGTGTTGATGGTTATCATGTTCAAATTTTTCTTTGATGTACTAAGGTTGAATCCTTCTGCCTTGGGCACTATATGTATTTCTTTTGTTGTAATTTCTTCTTTAATGTCCAAACGCTATAAATTATTTTTGTTGTAAATAATATAAAAGGCTTAAAAAAATGAAAAATAAAAAATTTATTCTATTTGAAATCTTTCTCTTTTTACTAACAATTTTTTTTACTAAATTTATTCTAGAAACCTAAAAAGTTAAATTTTTGAAAAATTAAAGTGCTATTTCGAAAATTGGTATGCATTTTAATAATTTCTACATTAATAACCAAATATTTTATTTTATTTATTAGTTTTTACATTATAAATCATGTAATGTACTAATTTTCTTACAGTTGTCAATAATACATTTTAAATTAGATAATATTATAAAATATTTTAGATTTATTGTTATTTGTATAATAAAATAATTATGAAATGTAAAATAAAAATATTAATTTCAGCATATAATATTATAGTTAGTTAGGTTGTAATAATTTTGGATTATAGTTAGTTAGGTTGTAATAATTTGAGTTTTTTTAGCGGATTAGGGTTTTTCGCCAAGTCAAAATTTTAGTGATCATTTTTTCATCGATTTAGTCTACTCTTTATTGTAGTCCATGTATAATTATATACTTTATCTATGATAATTCTATGATTTTTTTTTTATGTGATGTAAATTTAATGGTTAACATAAGTTTATACAGGGAAAGGACATCTCAATATTCACAAATTGATGAAAAAAAAATGAAAGTTAATAATATAATACCCTCATTTCTTATTGGATTCCTAAAAGACAACATTTCTAATGAATTTTAAGAATTTTTTTGAATTTTTTTTAAAGCTCAATCAGATCGATTCGGCCGATTCCCGATCCGGATTCCTAATTTACCGATCCGGATGGGTTTTTGGAGTGCCCAATCAGAGACACCAATCCGTTTTTTAAACCACTGCCTACTTGCATCTATCTTTAAGATGGATACTTTACACTTTGCTGACAGCATATGTAGTTATGTGGTCCAGCCCGCATGAGACAACTTTCCATAAAAATATATTTAAAGTAAAACTAAATAAACACTATTTCGAAATGCCAAATGCATCGAGGCTTTCAATAGATACAAGCCTGGAGTATTTCAATTTTTGTCTCTTTTGTTTCTAGGAAATTAGAATGAAAATTCATACAATAAGGCTATTTATTTTTAGTATAAGGATATCACAACCATTAGATGTGAAATTGAGTGGTTGGAGATTTATCATTGAATATCCAAAATGATTTTTCTTGAATATTGACACATTTCAATGAGTCAGATATCATTTCCAAACCCTAAGAATCATTGTGACCTCCTTGTCCCAAAAATATATTGTCTTCAATGAGTCAGATTTCATTTCTAAACCCAAAGAATGATTGTGACTTTCTTGTACCAAAAATAGATAGTCTTATAGTATACAATCCCAATTACAATACCTTGCCCACCCATGAATAATTAGGTTGTCGGAGGTGAAGTTGAGTGATAACAAATATGTCATTAACTAATTACAACTCTCAGAAAAAAAAAAAAAAAAAAAGTTTTATACTTGTGACACCTCAAGATGTCGGATTTTAAGAATGGGTGTGATCTTCTTGTTTGTACAAAGAGTGAAGAAAAAAGTTTATATAAGGTTGCAACTTTAAAATGAAGAATTAAAGGTGCGATTCAAAAATCCATCATAAAAAGTTGTTTGGATGTTGAAAAACTAATTGATCATCTCGACATCGAGATGTATGAATATGAAAAGAAAAAAAGATTTTGCTTTTACGAAATAGTGTATGTTGCAACACATTATATGGACCGTTCATTTTTAAGATTTTCATGTGTTTATAGATCTACTTGATTTCAATCATTTTTAGAATTTAAAATTTTATCATTAGAGCTTAAAATAGATTCTCAAGTCATCCTAAGAATTTTTTATATCAAGATTACATTTGTTATAAGTTTAGAGGTGTCCGTTAATTGGATTGTTTATGGTTCCACACCAGGAGTAAATGATCTTATTGAATATAATCTTTTTTTTTTATAAGGGTGACGTTTGTATAAGGTACCTGCCTTGTTCTATGGAAGTAAGGCGCACTTAAGAATTTTGCCCCAAGATGTAGTTCCAAAACTTTTACAATAGTTTGCAAATATATTTTCATCCCTAATTATGAAATTTAAAAATTTAAAAATAGTACAAATCGAGTAGATCTATAAACACTTGAAAATCTTGAAAATAGACGATCTAGATAATTTGTTACAAGATTCACTATTTTTAGAACTTGAATTCTTTTTTCTTCATATACATATATCTCGAGATTAAGATGATCAAGTTGGAAGGTTTTCCAATGCCAGATTAATTCTTTCTAATGGATTTTTGAGGTGCACCGTACTTCAATATTATACTCTCCTCATCCAAGAATCCCAGCTAGATTCGAGCACCAAGGATGAGACCAAAGCATAATTAATTTGTAAAAAAGAATTACAACCAGAGGTTTTTAGTGAAATAACTATTAAAAAGGGAGTAGAATGATCACACACCTCTTTTAGTACACCTCTTTTAGTAGGAAAGTGAGGCCTCTATGCCCAGTTAAGTTCAATGCTCCCACGACATTAAAGCCATTAAGCACAAATCTAGACATTTTCTAAAATAGTCTTTTAAAAAATGCACAACAAGCACACAAGGTCTAAAGACCTCCTTCTGGTCCCTTTGACCTTGGAGTTATTGGTCTAAGTACTGGCAGGAACCATGATTCCATGGAGTCGTCTATGTGCTAGTTCGAGGATCCATCCCAAAGTATCCCTCACGCACCGAGTCTCTTTCCCAAAGTATCCCTCACGCACCGAGTCTCTTTTCACAGCCCTACATTGAGGTAATTTAAATTTTTGAAATTTAAAATATACTAGGACCTCAAAGATAATCAAACATGTCTAACACATGCTTTGTAGCAAGATCTAACAATTTTAAATGGAATATCTTAGTGAGCTTTGCAACTCAAGCAAGGGGCCAAAGGACTAGGAAACTCAGAGGGATCTCAAGTTCAAAGATTCCTAAGTTCGAATGAAGCATTTTGAAGCAAATTTGATAGGAATTCTTCAACCATCTTCGAGGAGATACAAACCAAAGTGTGAGGGTGATCTGAGTGCCAAAACTAGGGCCTCCTTAATGCGTGAAGAATGGGAAGATGGTCATAGTTCTAAAGGAAATGTGAGGAAATATTTACCCAATGTGCCACAAGTGTCGCTTATTTCCAAGGAAGAGACAATATCACAAAGAAGGCCCAATTCATAAGCAGAAATATTCAAGGGGTGAAGAAGAAAAAGGTATCAATAAGTATCGAATTTCAAATGTCAAGTCAATGTAAGAAGTGGTAAAAAAAAAATTCCACTAGACTGAACATCGTAACCCCCTTCAATGGGAAAATGAAAAAAAAAAAAGAAAATAAAAAAAAGGGTGATGGCCATAAGATTTTTTAAAGTCAACACTGCTTCAAAAGTTTCTCAAGGTCAAGAAGACATCTAAGCAAGCCCAAGGTCAGCTAAGACAAAGTCTTCAAAGATGGCACCGGTTCAAAGTCCCTCAAATTCGAAAGACGTCCCTGTTCTCCAAATCAATAATTCAAGCAGGACATCCAAAGTACCCAAGTCAACATTGACGCTCACATCCAAAATCAATCAGAGGTAGTAGTATGAGAGATTGTGGAAAGATATCACACCGACTAGACACAAAAGATCCCGATTATCTGAACTTCAAAAGATTGATTGTGGACAAACGAAATTGGAAATTTGAAGTAATCATGAACACCAAGGGCAGTATCTTGTGTTTCCCAAGACATGGTTTGATTAAAGACCTTGAAAAACTTTCTTTGAATTGCGGCATGAGGACTAAGAATTTAAGGACAAGAGAATACTTGACGATTCTTAGTCCTAAAGGTTCCAGCCAAGGTAACCTTAACTCAATAAAAAAAAATCAATTAATCAACTTACAGCTTTAAAACGAAAGATAAAAAAATGGGGCATTAAATTTTTTTTTTTTCCAAAATTTAGCTTATAGGAGTCATAGTTTAGGTCGCAAAATGTCTTTGAAAACATAATATATAAACCCCACAGTACGTCCATCATTGCAGATGTTAAACTGTTTTGAGGGCTCCATAATTGCATGAGTTTAAACTGTTGATTATGTCATTTAAAAAAATCTCCCTCTTTTCAAAATGTTCTTATAATTTCTTAATTTTAAATTCTTCATTTCTAGTTTCTCAATTTTATTTTCCTGAATTTTAATTTCTTAATTTTTTTAATTTTTAATTCTTAATTTCAATTTCTTAATTTTAAAATTTTCAAACTCTAAATGTAGGAGCAACTCTGGTTTTGGGTGTCTTTCAAATCCTTAGACCTTAAACATAGTAGAAATTTAGAGGCCTTTCTTAGAAATCCTTTGCGAAACCAATTCCCAAACCTTTAAATCTCATGGCCATTAGATTGTCTTAAGTGCAAAAGAGCTAAGGAATTTTGAAGCAGTCAAATTCATATTCATTCAATCAAGTTTTAAGAACTTAGAATTAGTGACATGGTGGAACACAAGCAGCAATCTCAAATATACATTGCATTCAAACACTCCAGATAACGCTCAACCACCTAAACCCAATTTACAAAATCCCTAAGTAGGCAACTGAGATAGAGTGGCAGTCAATGTGCCAACAAACCTGATGGAACCACCATCCCCTAGCCAATAAGTTCTAAGTCTCTCTAGTTTGAAGTTTATATTCAGTCTCTTGTATCTATTTATTTGCTACTCTCTTGTCCCTCAAAGGACAAGGAGTGTCAAAGTGGGGCAACTATAGACCCCCCTCTTCCAAGCTTGTAATACTATGCGTAGCTACCACAAGCGCATCGAGCAAGCATACCTAAGGAAGGTCATTCCCAAACAATTTTAAGTTGGCGATATGGTCCTGAAGAAGATATTTCATTCATCCGTCAACCCACACCTATTGGGAAAATTCAAACCTAATTGAGAAGGACTATTCGTAGTAACTAAGGTACATCCGGGTAACTCTTATAAGTTAAGAAACCAATATGGGTTGAAAATACCTGACCCTATCAACATCTTATACCTTAAGAAATATTACCCGTAGTGGGGCACAAAGAAAAAGGGAAATAGAAAAACAAAATCACAAAAAGAGGAGGTATAAACAAAAATAAATAAATAAATAAATAAAGAGAAAAGAGAATGATGGCGGACATGGGGAAAACCCAAAACAAGCCCATTGGTAAAAATGCCAAAATACTTGAACATGGTGAAAATTCGAGAGGGCGTCATGGGTAAAAATGGAACCGACAGACATAGTAGAAATATTATGGGCCAAAAAGTCGAAACAAAAATCCAAAAATAGTGCAAATACGAAAACGACGCTATTACCCAGAAGGGGTGTTCAAGGCTCAGGTCCACAGTCAATTCAATAGTCACAAACCTCCCAGCATTCTCAAAATATTCTAGGAAGTCCAAAGCATCCCAGAAAGACATTCATTGGTCTTTAAGATGATATGTTGAAGAGAAACCAAAGAAGACCCATAGATGTGCAAGACACAGGGCATATCATTCTCGAGGTGAAAAATACGTGAAGTTTCCAAGTCCTTTTGGTCTAAGATGGAATCAGTCTGATTCTAATCAGGTTCTCTAGGAAATTAAATTCCCTTTTAAAAAATTGATCACTTTTAGAAAATGGGTCATTTGATTCATAAGAATTCACTCTTGGGGCAAAAATTCATTTTCAAAACTAGGGTCTTAAACTAGTTTGTGGATTTAATTAAACCCCTAAGAACTTACTTAATTTCATTAATACCAAGGGGCCATAGGTGTCTAAACTATAAGGTCCACTAATGTTTTAGAATGATTTAATGAAAATCGGTTTTCACTTACTTCAAATTATTTTCAAGAACCTTTTAAAATAGGATCTACAGTCCATGGTTGCATGACTCTAAACTGCTAACCACCATTTGATGGAAACGGTCCCTGCCTATGACAATCCTAAGTAGTGCAAAAGGAGGTCTCTCTCTCGCCCGTGTTTCTGAAGCAATTAAAGGGCAACTCGTTTTCCATTTCATGTGTATTCAACAATTCAAAGAAGATGGCTTATACAAGTCAAAAGGAAAAAAAGATTCACATTTGTGAGTGTGTTCACATGGTTGATGTCAATCAATCCATCTACATGCAAAATAATACAAACAAGCAGGCAATCAATGAATCTATCATCACAAAATCCAAAAGGAATGGTGATCTCAAAAGATGCACTATAAAACAGTCAACTGCAAAAGGCACATGAAGGACACTCATCAAAATGTGAGGCCATGAGAGTGTCGGCTCCAGGAAGGACGGTGAGATGAAGAGGCCTCCTGATCATCTACTCCAGGTAGTGATATATTCTCCACCTGATGGAACCCTCCCTCTCCCACTCGCAAGGAATAGCCAGATATGGCTAGACTTTGCATACGCTCCAAGGGAGGAGGGCGAGGATGTCGGACCAGAGCACGCTCTATGATAGGAGCTAGGTTGGTCCCCCCACTGGCCAAAACTCCCTCTAATATGACCACGACACCAGCGCTACTCGCAAATTTACTTAGAGCATGATCCAGGCCAAAAAGGTGACAAAAGAAAAAGGGTGGTATAGGTCAAGCCCTAGTACAACCGAGTCGGCTGATTCTTCAATCGGTCCCTCTAGTTCATATGGTCCAATAAATCATGCAATTTCCGCAACCAGTGGTGATACCTATGGGTCAATATGCCCCCCAGGCACAAATATATCAAACTGCCCCGGTGACTGTGACTCATCAATCTTAGGCCCATGCCGGCCAACATGTACCCCAAGTTTCAACTTATCAATCTACGCTTGGGAACCCACCGACCAGTGGGCCTACGGTCACGTCAAATACTCAACAAGAAAGCACCTTAAAAGCGATGCAGGATATGCTCATAAGAATGAGCATGCATGAAATTCTAACCCCAAAGGCCTATGTTCAAGAGACCCTCGAAGGCATGGAGGACCATCCCCTGGGATTTGTTGTCCCAGAATTTAGAAACAAGTTTAATGGGAAGAGTGATCCAGATGCTTACGTCAATGCGTATCTCCTCTTCGTGAGAGCTTTACAAGACATGCCTAACCAACTAAAGGCCATATTTTCGCAAACATTGACCGGCGAGTCCTTGAACTGGCATCGGAGAACAATGTTCGCTCAACCACACATCACTCCAGATGAAATGTTCAACCTATTCATCGCTCACTACTACGGGTTGATACTAAGACCTCTCTCCCTGGGCGAGCTCAGTGCAACGAAACAAAATCCAAGAGAATCCTTTGAGGATTTCATCTGTCGATTCCGTGAGGCTACAATTCGGGTCATAGAATGCCCACTGATAAACCCAACCAAAATCTTTAGGGCCTTAGAGAATGCCGCTCCTGAATATAGGAGCTTTTTCAGCCAAGGTCTTATCCCCTACTCCTTCGATTCCATGATCGAGCGGGTAGCGCGACATGAAAGGGCAAGAGGGACACCCCTCAACACCATGCCCGACAATAAACCAATAACGACTCGTCAAAATAAGAGCAAAAACAATAACAAGGGGAAGACTTCCGGTCAAGTTAATGAGATTATGGTTAACGGACCGGCTCAAGGTTCAGCCACTCAGCACAATAATCAAAACCAAAACTAAAGGGGTCAGCTTAGAGCCAATGCTTGAAATAATAACCAAAAGGGCAAGAGGATAATTTCACTCCTCTCAAAGACCCACTAGAAAAAGTGCTGGAGTTACTCTTGGCTAGAAACATGGTTTACCTCCCGCCACAATCTGAACCACCGTTTCAAGTCACAGATAAGAGCAAATGGTGCAAATGGAATCAAAACCATGCTCATGATACTCAAAACTGCATATATTTGAAACGAGTGATTCAAGGGTTAATCAATCGGGACGACATCACCGTCGCACTTAAAAATCAACCTGTCAAAGAGCCTAATCAAAAGACGGGTATCTTCACAAACCCTCTCCCTAAAAATATAGTCACAACGATCGAAAAGCAAGGAGCTAAAGACGACTCAGAAGAGAACGTTGTCATTCACATGGTTGAGAGTGGAGGCAAAGAAGAAGAGGATCCTAGTCAATTCATATTGGCTTGTGACCATCACTTTCAAGATCCCGAAGAATATCTCTTGAGCATTCTAAGAGGAAACCCTTCATCCCCAAACCTCGATAACCTTCCCAAATGGGACCAATATGGTGAAGATGATACGCTAGAAATTGATATGGTCAGAACCAATGAAAAGACGTCATCTTCCAAACAAGGGGCCAATACCCCAAAGTCTCGTATTACTCTTGCTAGGGCTCACCCTATCGAACTTCAAGCTAGCAAGGTTGATTCCTTAACCCCAAGAGGCCGAGTGTTCAAACCCATTCAATTGATGGCCGACACTCTCGATGAAAGAATGTGAAACACCTGAAAAGCCAAACAACTAGCAGGGGCTGCAGATCACGAGTCGAATAAAGAAACTCAAGGATTTGCAACCACCTGCGATCTTCCGGCTCATCTCGGGAAGATCCAGGCTCAATCTCCATCTTGGAGCTTCTCGCCAACTCACCAGCACACAGAGCCCAAATCGAAAGGGTTCTCTCTAAGGCACATATTCTGAGCAACACACAGCCAGATGAGTTGTGCGGAATGATCAACCAATTGATAGCACCAACGTCAATTGTGTTCACGAACGATGACATCCCAGTCAGCTTCAACCGATTTCATGTCCAACCTCTGCACATCATTGTCTTCATGTAAGGATATGAAATACGAAGAGTGCTTGTTGATAATGGGGCATCCTTAAACATATGCCCTATGAAATCAGTGAAGCAAATAAGCAAATGTCTGGATGACTTCGAGCCATGTCAACTAACTATCGCCGCATATGAAGGGATCAAACGACAAGCTGAAGGCATACTGCCTTTAACACTCAAGATTGGCCCTACCGTCCAAGTAATAAAGTTTTATGTCTGGACATAAAACCTTCATCCAACATGCTGCTAGGAAGACTGTGGCTGCATGAAAATCTCGTGGTCGCCTCCACGCTCCATCAATGCCTCAAATTTCCTACTAAAAACGACATCGCGAAGGTATGTGCTGAACCCCCTATTTTTCTCAATCCGTAGTATACATAACGTGAAGCTAGCCGTAGGGGCCGAGCTTGGAGAAATCCCACTCACTTCCTTCTAGCAAGCTGATTGTGCCACCTTACGCCTAGAGGCCGGCGACCTTGTTCCTCAAAAATTTCAAACTTCTGCATCGATGGATGACATTATCCAATGTCAACATCGATACAGTTTTGGGTCCCTCAAGACTTGGCACATGCTCTTTTCTCAAGGCTTCCAACCAGGCCAAGGCTTGGGGAGTCAAGGGCAAGGCGTAACAAAGGCAATTTCTGAATCACTCCACGCCAAAACTGGAAAAGAAGATCGAAGAGGATTCAGGTGTTCTCTCACCTTATTTCAAATCCGGATGAAGCCTTCATGCTATCCGGGCTTTGTATATGGAGGCATTCAAAGCCTCGGCCATCTCGATGCCTGTCCTTCAAAACAATCAAAGGTGATCTTTGATTCCCCAAAGGTCGCGAATTCTTTTTCCACACCTCAACATACATAAGAACTAAGATTGAAGACCTTTATGCCGATCTAGATTTGAAGGTGTGCACAATTGTGTCTAATACAGCCAAGCATGCTCATCCACCAATATAAACCCAGGAACAAAACCGGTCAATCACTCCTCTATCTCGAGAATCATTGGAAGCATACCAGCGACACCTTCAAGTCCTGATGCCAAAAAATTGATAGGTACAGGGTGGCAATCTAACCACCATGTGCGTCCAGTCCCCAACACATCTCTTGTGAGTTCCATAAGGGACACCTGTTGTGTTATTTCAAAATCTGTTGAAAATTCAAAACATGATAAAATTGATAATAATGAAAAACAATTTTAAAAAATGGCGAGCACTCAAAATAGCCCAATAACGGTGCATAATACCCAAGATGACGAATTGGACAACCAAGACGAAGATCAAGAGAGGCAAGAGTCAGAAGAAATCTCTCAACCTGAGGAACTCACATGTTGAGCAATTCAAGAAGAGGTTCGATGGTAACCCAATGGCTATCATCGAAGTGACGATCGATGTAAACCTAGGAACTGAGAAGGACCCAAGGTTAACCAACATTGGAACCTCCCTATCTCCTGAGGAGCGGGAAAATATGATTTCCTTTCTCAAGGAATATCGCGATGTCTTCACCTGGTCATACGATGATATGTCAGGGTTAGATCCCACATTGGTGCAACATCACCTAATATTCAACGAAGGGGCAAAGCCTGTAAGGCAGAAACTCTGATGTCAAAAGACACACATTGAGCTCAAAATCAAAAAAGAAATCGACAAACTACTCAAGGCAAAGTTCATTACCCCGTCGATTACTCAGAATGGTTGGCTGAGATAGTGGTCGTACCCAAGAAAGACGAGATGATCTGAGTGTGTGTCGACTACAATGACCTCAATAAGGCATGTCCCAAAGATAATTTCCCATTACTAAACATAGATGCCTTGGTCGACAACACTGTGGGGCATGAGATATTGTCATTCATGGACGGCTTCTCAGGATATAATTAGATCCTCATGGCAGAAGAAGACCAAGCCAAGACTTCGTTCATAACGCAATGGGGAACCTCCTGCTACTGTGTCATGCCCTTTGGCCTAAAAAACGCATGAGAAACTTATCAATGGGCAATGACTAGCATCTTCCATGACTTGATGCACACCATCATGAAAGATTATGTCGATGACATTCTGGTCAAGTCGAAATCCAGGTCTAATCATCTCACCAACCTGAGAACTATTTTCGCAAGACTTCGAAAACATCAACTCAAACTCAATCCATAGGAATGTGCCTTTGGAGTTGAATCCGACAAATTACTAGGCTTTATAGTAAGCTAAAGAGGCATTGAGGTGGACCCATCCAAAATATGAGCCATCACTGAAATGTCCCATCCCCGGAACATCAGAGAAATTCGTGGGCTTCAAGGTCGCATACAAGCCATAAGGCATTTTATTTCATAGCTGGCAGACAAGTGTGCACCATTCAATAGACTCCTTAATAAAGATACCCCATTTATATGGGATAATGAATGTCAAGAAGTATTCGATCAAATCAAGGAGTACCTCACCAAAGCTCTCGTCCTTAATCCTCCTTGTCCAGACAAACCCCTATTCCTATACATATATGTGAAAGACAAGACCATTGGAGCAATGTTAGGACAATACGATGACCATGGAAAAGAACAAACGATATATTACATCAGCAAAACCATGGTCAACTATGAGACGATATACACGGATGTGGAGAAGCACTGCTTGATGCTTGTGTAGGCATGCATTAGTTAAGACACTATGTCTTGTCTCATACAATCAATCTCCTCTAAAAAATTGACCCACTCAAGTACCTATTGGAGAGACCAGTCCTTAACAGACGTTTTACAAAATGGAGAATGCTATTGAGCGAGTTTCAGATTGAATATGTCACTCAAAAATAGATCAAAGGACAAGCCATTGCTAACTACTTAGCTGAACACACACTGCCAAATAACACTTCTGTCAACACGGATCTCCCTGATGAGAACCTCTTCACAATTGAGGACTCAATTTGGGAGCTATACTTCAACGATGCAAGGAATGAATAAGGGTAGAGTGTAGGAGTTATGATATGCTCACCTGAGAAGATTTTAATGGCAACAGCCATCAGATTGATATTCCCATGTACCAATAACATTGTTGAATATGAAGCATTGATAGCTAGGCTCGAGAATGCCATGAGAATGAAAATTCAGCAAATACGAGTGATTGGTGACTCCCTACTCGTCATAAACCAAGTTCAAGGGATTTGTAGGGGGAAAGAAGAAAAACTCAAACCTTATCAAGAAAAGGTGGAAAAGATAATTCCATATTTTAAGAAAATCACCGTCCAGCACGTAACTAGGGAAAATAATCTGTTCGCCGGCACCCTTGCAACCCTTGCTTCAATAGTCAGTATTCCTTCGGAAATCACCACGTTGCCATTCTACATCAGGAACAAACATGACCCTTCCCCACCAAGGATTGCAGAAGAAATGGAGCAAGAAAATGAGAAAAATGGGGAAATGTATCACGTGGCTTCAGATGCTACCAAAAAGGATAAAGAAGCCATTCGAAGGTTTTCTATGGGATTCTTCGTAAGAGGTGATTTCTTGTTCAAGAAATCCTTTGATGACATTATTCTACAGTGTCTCGATCAGCCAGAAATCGACCAAGTATTAACAGAGTTACACAATGAAGGAGGTCATTATGGCGCAACTGCCTTATCCCAGAAAATTAAGTGCCAAGGCTATGATTAGACCACCATGGCCGAAGATTGTTGGAAGTGCGTTAAGAGGTGTCCCAAATGTCTACTTTATGGAGACCTCATCCATGCATTGTCCGTATCACTCAGCTCAACACCGCTCGTATGGCCCTTCGCCATGTGTGGTCTTGATATCATCAGAATGATCTAACCAAAATCCTCAAACGACCACCGTTTCATATTAATGGCTACAGAATATTTCACCAAATGGGTAGAGACCACATCATTTGTCAAAATTGAAGGACAACATGTTGTCTGTTTTATAAAGAACAACATTGTATTAAGATTTGGTGTTCCTAAGTCAATCATTACTGACAAAGGATCCAACTTTAAAAATGAAAGGATCTCTAAAGTGTGCAAAAAGTTCGGGATGACGCAAAACTTCTCCACACCTTACTATCCTCAAGGAAACGGACAAGCAGAGGCCACAAACAAAGGACTTCTCATCATAATAGACAAAATAATAGAAGGTGGCAAAAATTGACATGAAAAGCTAAACGATGTGCTATGGGCCTACCGGACAACTGAGAAGACTCCTACTGGCATGACCCCATACTCATTGGTGTATGGTATGGAAGCAGTGCTACCCATTGAAGTTGAGATAACGTCTCTCCGAGTGCTTATTTACCAAAGTTCAAATGAGGAACAAAAGATCGAAGCACAAATCGCTGCCCTCGTTAATTTGGATGAAAGACGACTACGAGCAATTCAAAATATCATTGCTTACCAGTGTAGAATCGAGAGGGCATACCAAAGAAAAGTTGTTCCTCAACAATTTAGAGAAGGGGATATGGTACTCAAGAAAATCTTCCACTCCTGCAAATCCGCACCCTTAGGCAAGTTCAAACCTAATTGGGAGGGGCCATTCGTGGTTACCCTCGTGCATGCAGGCAATTCTTATAAGATAAAAAATTAGGAGGGGTACGAGCTCAACGACCCCATTAATGCGATGTATCTTAGAAAATACTACCCGTAACTGGCTCAAAAGAGTAGTGAAAACCTAAAAAGGCACCACAAAAAAAAAAAAACAAAAAAGAAAAAAAAATGGACGTGGTGAAAACCTGAAACAGCATCACGGGTAAAAAAGAAAAACGAATAAAAAAAAATCTCTAAGAAGGAGCTTCCTATTCAAAATACTCAAGTAACAAACAAGTACTTGCAAGGTCCAACAATATTGTACAAGTAGAAACTCCTCTTAAACCCTGCAGGTTCCCAACCTAACCATCTCAGAAAGATGTGGGAGGGTGACATGAATGGAAGACCAAAGTGACTTCGACGAACCTTGGAAGAACGTTGAAACCTCTCTAAGATGAAAGCCGGCAAGAATCCAGAGGACTCTTCACGGATCCGCGAAGCACAGGATGAAAACTCCAAAGGTAAAAAGGAAAACTTTGAGACTTTTGAGTTCTCACAATCCCACAAGAAAATCCTTTCATCATCTTTGAGTAAAACATAATAAAGAAAATGACCACCAAAGGGGCCATAAGTGGCAAAATTGTAAGGCCCATCCCTTTTGAAAATACTTTTTCAATCTAACTTGTTAAAACCATGCATTTTCAAAATCCTTTTAGAAAGGACTTCCTCCATCACTACAAGAGGTTAAACTGTTAGTCGTCTGGCCTTGTTATCGAAGCCAACTTCCTATGCCTATTATGAAGGCTTGAAACTAATAATGCATTCCATGGTTGTATGCATTTCATGGTTGTATGAGTATAACTACCAATTACCACATATAGGAGATGGGTGAACCTCGCCAATGACGATATTGGCTAGTTTGGGAGGATTTTCCTCTTGACAGGATCCCCTGTGGAAAAATGCGGCAAGCTCATTCCTGTGTGTGCGTATGATGACCCAATAGCTGGAAATTTGAGACAAAAACCCTACAACTAGGGGCTGAGTTTGTAAAAATTCAATTTGAAAAGTGTGTGTAAAGAAAGTCTCCCCCCATGCTTCGACGAATCAATTACACACATACAAGTTAAAAGACCCCTAAAAAGAGAGAGAGAGAGAGACAGAGATATCATGTAGAACAGAAAACAAAATTTTGGGTATCTCAAAATTTTGATTTTATTCATCCATTGAAATGGGCTTATTACAGGTGTTTACGCCATCACACTTGGTCCCATGACCGAAATTCCTATTGTCTTAACAGACTTCAACAAAAATAAAACTACTGAAAAATTATGCTGATCATGAGATCAACTTATTCATGCCAAGAAAGAAAAATAAAGAAAATAAAAAGAAAAAGAAAAATAAAGAAAATAAAAAGCTTTGGCTATTCAGTCTTTTGTTTTGGAACAACATCCTTCCCTTGGAGTTTCGCCACGAAGGCCACCCATCGAGCCAATTCAGCTTCAGCCTCTACCAAGCTAACGTCAAATGTGTCCTCATTGGATTGGATTCATTTATTTGAACAAGAGGTGCCAACTTCTCGATGAGGCACGATATCTTGAGAAGGAGCAGAAGACTCGCCACGAAGTCTCGAAGATTTGGGGCATAGTAGAAGAGGGCAGGCACGTTCCCACCAAGAATCATAGTTCGAAGTGGTTGTCAGCTTGTCTTGCTTAGCTAACCCCTCACTAGAAGAGGACTTCTTCCCCTTCCATGACAAACTTGCCTTAACAAGAAGCGTGGAAGAGTGTCAACGAAGCAGAAAGATAGGGCGACGATCGAACGCCTCTCTAGGAGAACTGTAATTCTGAGTATGGCGAAACTGACGAAGAACCCTTTGAGGGAAATACTCCTTTGTGAAGAATTGCCTCGCCAAAATAAGGCATGAGTGCCCCATAGTAAGCAGCAATAGGGACAAAAGATGACAACTCATCAAGAATCCTTCGACAATGGTTGATGTCACGAGGTCGGGTGGTATCATTAACATATGCCAGTCCCAAAGCAGCAAATACAGCAATCGTTGATCAAGGAGGACGCACAATGGCGATGTGTTCATAGGCCCAAATCTGTAAAAAACAGTACCCAAAATTACCCCAAAGAGTCACACAACAAGAACCCAGGACCCCGGAGCCATCCAGGACAAATTGGTTTGGGTGACACTAGCAGTGTCGCCCAGCCCAGACTGGGCGACACTAGTCGTGTCGCCCAACCCGTGTCGCCCAACTCATGTCTTCCTAGATGGGGCTAGGCTTTTCCAGTTAGTTCCTGTTGCAGAAATATGGGTTCTAGAGCCCAAAACCAAACAAAAAAAATAATTCTAGGGGCAAAATAAAATAAACTTATGTTAAAAAATATACTTGCAAAATCAAGACACTGCCCTCAATAAATCGGTCACCTCGCTTGACCTGGTCGTGAAGACCCCGATAAATGCCTGCCAACACTGTCGGAACAATGGTGTAACCCTCTCATTTCCATAAGACATGGACTACATGAATAAGGGAACTGTGAACCGTCTTACGACCACTCAAAAAAGAAATGGAGCCCAGCAGCACAAAAAGAAAAATACAGATCTATTGGGCGGCTCAAGATTGCTCTCAATTCCGGACCAACAACTCCATATCAACCCACTGACCATGTGAAGAATAAGCAGCCCCCAACAATCACGTACCCATGATGGAATGATCGTCAGTGGCAGTAGAAGGTTGATATGCAATCCTGGCCAAGTTCAAGCCGAAAATCCTGACAACTTCCTCCAAAGTTGGTGTTGTCTCACCTGTAGGAAGAAAGAAGGTGTTTGTCTAATAGTTGAACCTTTCAATGAGAGCTTCGAGGAGCAGGAAATTCGCATGACAAGAGGCCATGTTCAAGATGCCTATCATCGAGATTGAAGCTAGAAGGGCCATGAGCTCGGGCCACTACCGAGCGAAAGAAACCAATCCCAGAACCACGGCCCGATAACAGGGAAGGCATTGACATGACAAGAAATTTCACCCAATCGAAGGCTCTCTGAGATAGGGGAGGGAAGACTTCAAGGAAGTGCCTAACTCTAAGAAAAAGAGGGGAGGCCTCTTCCTCTCCTCCATTGCCAACCCGCTCGAAAACCTTCCCCTTGCCCTTGGAGATCGTGTTGTCCTTCTCAGGATCCATGAATTTCTAAGGATGAGTGTAAGAAAAATCAGTATGATCATAGGGAAGATGGTGAAGAAGGAAGGAGATGAAGATGGAGCAAGAAAATTGAGTTTGAAAGATGAGAGAGATGGGAAGGGGGGTGATTTTTATAGAAAAAAAAAAAACTCGACCCAAAACGTGTCCTGTAGCTATCAACTTCGGCCAACAATGGGTAGATAACCCTAAAACCCAGAAAAATGATAAACATGAATTTTAAGGGTCAGAGGTCTGAGCGACATGCCTGGTGTCACCCAATTTCGTACTCAGACTTGAGCGACACCACGCGTGTTGCCCACATTTTTTTTCGAAAAATGGTCCCTTTTTAATCCCGTTTCCCAAAAAAAAAAGTTTTTGGTGTTATCATGTGTTTTTACGACCATTCTAAAACTTTTTAATTAATTTTCAAAAATTTCAAGCACTCCTTAGTGGAACAAGCCTAAACTGCCAACCAATTTTCCAGAAAAAATAAAATTTTAAAAAAAAATCAATAAAAAAAAGATTGATTCACTCCTCAGTGGCACAAGCCTAAACTACCGATCAATTTTTCAAAATTTCAAAAAACAAAAAATAAATTCAAAAAGACTGCTCCTCGGTGCATGAATCTAAACTGCCAACCAACGTCCAATTCAGAAAACCTCAAACTTGTGCGAGTAAAAGAGCCGAGACAGGAAAAACGTCAAACTCATGCGATGTAAAAGAGTCGAGGCAGGAAAAACATCAAACTCATGCAACGTAAAAGAGCTGAGACAGGGAAAACATCAAACTCGTACGACGTAAAAGAGCTGAGACAGGTAACATGTAGCCCCGTATGATGCAAAAGGTTGGGTGTATCCAGGGTACAACCACCCTGTTTAATGAAAAAACGTCAAACTCGTGCGATGTAAAAGAGCCGAGATAGGTAACGTCTAGCCCCGTATGACGTTAAAGGTCGGGTGTATCCAGTTTAACATCAAACTCGTGCGACGTAAAAGAGCCGAAACAGGTAACGTTTAGTCCCGTATGATGCAAAAGGTCAGGTGTGTTCAGGGCACAACCACCCTGTTCAATGAAAATGTCTATCCTTGTATGACGTAAGAGGGTCAGGTGTATTTCGTTTATCCCCATATGATGTAAAAGGGTCGAGTGTATGGTCCATCACTGCATGACGCTAAACTACTTAGAGGGCTCTATGGTTACAAGAGTTAAAACTGCTAACCAATTTTATTTTTTGAAATATCTTTCTCTTTTAAAAAATTTTCACTATATGTCTTGTGTTTTCAAAAACTTTAATTTCTTTGTTAAAATCGTAACCTGTCCCTGCTCCAGGTTTTATTTCAAATCTCCCCCTACATTCAAAATTTTTAATAGACTTTTAAAAAACAAAGGAGCTTGGACACCCGTATATGATGATTACCACGTTGCCGTGATTGCCGCGTTGCTGCCTCGTTTCTCTCTTTGGAATGGCCAGACATGTCTCTTCCTATAGAAAGCCTTTTCCAATAGACAACCTCAAGAAACCCTAAGGAGATCAGAGAAAATACCAAGGTTGAAAATTTCAAACTGCAAAACCCCTGAAGTTAAGTGGCATGGCCAGAAAATCCAACTCGAGTTTCAAGCTTGTGTAACTCACACGCTGAAAACCCTAAGAGGAAAAATGCCCTAGGTGGGTGAGCTCCGTGAGCGCAATGACTTGGATGGATTAGTTGGTGTGCCCTCTGACCATGTTACTTTAGGAATAAACCTTTGACGTTCACCTGCCCCTCGAAGCATAGGGAACGACAGAGTGTCTACTTCTTTGCCGCTCGCCTGTCCCTCGAAAGACAAGGAGTGCCAAAGATGGGCAACTGTAGACACCCCATTTTAAATCTGGCAAATTTTGTGGTTTTCTGAACCCTTAAGACCACATTTAACCTAGTAAACCTAAATTTATAGTTCAAACAACCTATCTTGTGACCCACAACCAATCTGCATGCCCATAACCCTGCAAAAACTTTGTTTTGACCCAGTGTAAATGCCCTGTTTTACCAAAACAATCATTAAAAATAGCAAAAAAATCCTTTTTGACTCAAATTTTTTCTGATAGCTTTACAAAAGGCTAAGGAACACCCCTAAAGTTTAAAATATCAATTTTTACCAAGTTTGACTTGGGCGATACTAGCAGTGTCGCCCAGCCTAGACTGGGCAACATGCCTACTGGGCGACACTAGTTGTGTTGCCCAGATCTAAGACCCTCATAACTTGGATTTTAGGATGGGGATGTGCTTGTTATGTGCGTACATCCTTCCCAACGGATTTTGACCCCTATAAGGCCTTTTTTCGTGGCCATTTGATAGGAGATAGAGATAAAAAACCACAGAGAGATTAGAAGAGAGATAGCTTTAGAAAACCCTAGCTTCCTAAAACCCTAACCCTGAAGCCTGAGGAAACCTAGACCTAGGGCACGGGAACCCTAGATCAGAACTAAACCTAGGGCACAACAACTCTAGATCTAACCCTTTACACCACAGACTGTTTGGTCGACATCCAAATTAGAGAGGCAAAAGAGGATCAAGTCTGATACGGGTGAGCCCTAGAAGCCTCAGGAGTCCCAAGCCATCCGGCCCGGTTTGGTATCATTTCTTTCCATTTTACTTCTCTACTTTATTATTTTTATTTCATTTTGATCTTCTCATTTGCTTAAAAAGCGTATTTTGTAATGTCTTGGATCATGCTGGCCCTGCCACAGATATGAGAGCAGATCTGCTCGTTTCCGGGCAGATCTAGAAACGAGCAGATCTGGTCTCAAATCTGAATTCGATTTGTCCCACTTTCTTTACCACTTTATTTCTTTCATTTTCATTCATTTTACAGTGTCCGATCCGAAAGATCTTCATTGTAAGATCTGTCAGATTTTGCATCTTAAACAATTGTACATCACATTTTAGGAAACCAAATATCCTAAACATCTAAGGCATGCTGGTCAATATTTAGAATCTCCCAATTAGGAAAGATTTCCAAATTAGGCATTATCTATAACCTGAAAAGGAGAATTCGTATATCATGGCCTTCTAAAAGCATAAAAAATCAATCAAACTACCACCATTAGATTCACCTTGATGTTCTAAGTAATCTTGTAAAGATAAGGAAAAGATGGATTAGCCAGAGAGAAATTTGCATCACAAGTTGTAGTGATTGATACATGTCACTCTATATCAAATCATAGCACTATCTTCCTGTTTTGGAGTATATTTTTCTTATGAAAGTCATTTTTCTAGCTATTCTAGTGAGAAGAGATTCGAACAGAAACCCTAACCCTATTTCCAGTTATAAAAGTCTTGAAAACCTTGCACCCCAGCTTTAGGCCATCCAAACATTACTTATAGGGCCTTCGCAAGCCATTATAAAAAATCAAAACAAACCTTTTCAGTTAATTAAAAAAAAAAAAACCCTAGATGTAAGAGTTCCTAGGCATTTCTCTCATAAAAAAATCAAAAAGAACCTTTTCAGTTAAAAAAAAAACAAACCCCTACATGTAAGAGTTCCTACGAATTTGTCTCTTCTAGGGGGTACTTTCATTCAATTGGGATCATAAACTTGAAGATCAATAAATAAGGACTTAACTTTTTTGCCATTTGATTCAGGCCCAACTTCGTGTGTCAGGCCTAAAGGCCTCACTTTAGGTCCTTTCTTCTTTCTATTTTATTTTATTTATTATTTGCTTTGCTTCATTATTTTCTCTAATTGTTTAGTTTTATTTCCTTTATTAGACTTTTTTTTTTTTTCAAAATTTCCTTCATCAATCTCTTTATTTTTATTGTTATCTATCTTTATTTTCATTGATTAGACTCTTTATTCTATTTTGCTCATCTTTGTTTATTTTTATTCCCGTTTTATTGATATCCTTTACTTTCTTTAAATAGTTTGTTTTTCCTTTTTCCTTTTAGTTTTGATTTCTTTGTGTTTATTTCAAATTTCAGTCAGGCTCGCTACAGATCTGCAAAAAATAGGTCTTTTAAGGATGATTTCTCTATAGATTTGAATTTAACAGGGTCTACCTCTTCAACTCATTTAAATAATTAAGTTTGGGCACGATCTTAGACCGATCGACCTTCCACTAGTCCGGTCGGTCTCAGATTTGAGTATATAGAATTTCACACTTTTATTTACAGCATGAGTGAAGCCATAAGACTTGGCTATCTTATGAGAGAGAAGGAATATCTACACATGAGAGAGACTCCATTTATGAGTCTATCTCTTTATTAAATTAACCAAATAATTACATGGATAACCGTGGTCATTGGTTTGTTTAAATTAAGGATCAATTAACCTAGAAATTATATGGACTATGTACCTCCAAGAGAAATTAAGGGCTTAGATTGGCTAGAGGAAGTGATCAAATCTCATCCTTTATTGTGTGATAGCTAGTTATGGATGAATGACTTAGAGTGAAGCCTCTCTCAATTGATAGATCTCCTACTTCAATGGCCCATAGTGCATCTCCCTCTCCCTACTGAGTGCGTTTTTGGACCCTTGTTCGAGGACCAGATACACTTGGGAGATTTATAATTGAAAGCAAGGGGTAATTTCAAAGGATGAAGTGAAGGTAAAAGAGTGCTTGCCAAAGCACATATATGCTTGACAACTTGTGGGGTCATATATGAGGTTAATGGGCATAATTTTAAGAGGCATATGTAACCTACACTTCAAATATCATAAATGAGGTATGATAATTTCAGGACTTGCTATCCAAGGCCTCAATATTCCTGAAAGCCGACAATCATTATATATGTCTTAACGACCATTCATTTTCAAATACTGTAAAAGGGGCTCTCAATCTATGACCAAACTTTGGGGCTCATATTTGATGGCCTTGTATGCCTCTCCACAGCGTACCCGACTAGAGCAAGTAGTTCAAAGTGAAGGTGCTACTGACATAGGCGTAAAGATGAGCATGATTCAGAAATCGAGTGCCATATTGACGAGATCAATCCTATAGAAAGCAACCTAAAGATTGCTCGTTACGAAGTTGTACTTTAATAAGGTTAGGATTTTGATGATGTCATAATCACCTTATTGATTATGTCATATCACAAAACTTCAATATGAAGTTTATAAAAAGTGCGGAGAGACATATATGGGTGAGGTGTGCTACAGATGGGTGTTAATGGCGAGTGTACTGTTGGAGGTAATACATCAAACTTCTTCAGGGTGAAGAGTTTTGTAAACGTGTATTCATGTGTTGGCACAATAGACAAGGTTCATCAGCCGCTTGCTCAAAGCCACTGGGTAGCAAATAGTATCAAAGACATTTTGGAAATGCCCAATCTGACACCTCTAGATGTTATTAATGATATACGATGTGATCATGATGTCACACTATCTTACCAACACATGACAGGATAAAGAGGTTGCACAAGAGATACATGACGGTTCCCACATGAAGGCATACAAGGATCTCGACAAGTACCTTCATAAGATCTAAATAACTAACCATGAAACCTTAAAAATTATTCAGACAGATAATCATGATAGGTTTGAGCTCGTGCTTATAGGCAGTCGCCTATGTTTGTATGGTTTTATGTATGCTTGCAGGCCATTGATGTGACTAGATGTGACTTTTATAAAGAGAAGATACAAAGGGATACTATTGGCTGTAGTTGAGGTAGATGCGAATGAAAATATATTTTTCACAGCATATGCAGTGGTTGAGAGTGGAAAATACACCAAGTTGGACTTGGTTTCTATTGTTTCTCAATGAGCAGTTTGACGAGAGGCCTGATTTGCCAGCATTGACTATTGTCTCAGATTGTCAGAAAGGCTATTGCCGCAATTGGAGAAGTATTCCCAACTAGTGAGCAAGGGTGTTATATGCGTTACCTTTCTGAGAACTTTAAAAAGGGCTTTAGAAATTCGTTGCTCACAAAGCTACACGTATATTGTTTGTATCAATGTTCGATGAGTACATGACAATGATTAAGAGTGCAAATTTTGAGGCCTATGACTGGATCATGTAACAATATCTGAAATATTAGGCAAACACATATTTTCGGGGGTGTTGATACAATTATCTGACTTCAAACATATCCGAATCATATAACAAGTGGATATTAAAGGCTCGGGAGAAGCCCATTATGAAACTCCTTAAATGCCTAAGGGTTAAGTGAATTTTTTAAGAAGATGATTATGTCCCTAGGATGGAGCGACGTGCTTACACATAAGGCCCAAGAGGAAATATACAAGAGGGATAAGTCAAAATTCTTTCATATAGTCATATGGCCACATGATAGTATGCATGAGAACAATGTGGTTATGACATATTGTTAATCTAGTGACACATACATATAGTTATCAATTGTAGCAAGTTAGTAGGTTGTCATGCAGTCATGCGATCGCCACTATAGATCATAGGCATTAAGTTGTTACAGAGTTTTGCGGCGATTTGCCATAGAGCATATTCCCTTCCCTTCAACCCTATGCTGAATACAATTGAGTTGCCAAAGATTGTCTATACAACACTATTGCTGCCAACTGCAAGGCGAACCCCTACAACACTACTGCTGCCAACTGCAAGGCAAACCCTGGGCCGGCTAAAGAAACCATGTAGAAAAATATAGTACAAAGAGATAAGGCCTTTTAAGTGTAGTCGCTGCGGGGTCGCGGGCCATAATTGGAAGGCATGCAAATCGAATATATGAAATTATGTAAAGAGACCAATAGTACTAGTTGATATGGCTCTTTGGTTCAATTTATGAAATATCTAAAGTTGTTGGTTTTGATGTTATGGAGTTTCTGTTCAATTTTGAGATTTCTCATTTCAAACCTCTAATAAAAATCTTAAAAAGTCAAAATTTCAAAGCTACAGGAATTTCAGCAGCTTTCAGGCATCACGTTCTTTTAAAACTACTGGAAAGACCGTATTTCTTAGAAGCCTACTGAGAAGCTACTGGATATTTGAGAACTACAGTCATTAAAGTACCGTAATATTTAGCCTGGTCATTGCGGTACTTAAAATATTGTAATTTTTTAAAGCGTACTGGAAAACTATTAGAAATTTGAGCATTACAGTCTTTAAAGTACCATAATGCTTAACTTGATCCTTACGGTACTTAAAATATCATAATTTCTAAAAGCCTACTGGAAAACTACTGGAAATTTGAGCATTATGGTCTTTAAAATACTGTAATGCAGCTTGGAAATGTAGGTATTACTGACCACTTTACACACTATATGCACTACTGGTTTCTTTACACGCTATAGTCACTGCTGACCTCTTTACAAAAATAGCTTGAGCAACAAAAAAAGAGATAAGGAAAATTCATTAAGAACACTTCCTTCGAACTTTATACTTCTGACCCCACTGTGGGAACTCTAATTGTATTGTATTTGAGCTGCTATGTTCCTAGCTCTCTTCCTGTCAAACTACGCGAGAGCATAACCCATAGATAGGCGCCACTCGTTGATCCAGTTCGGGGATAGGTTTTGTATTATTTGGCCCCTCAACTGGTTGAGGGGGGTGCCATACTGGAACCATAACTTCCATCTCCCCATGTCTGTAATCCAACTCCATTTTCTCAGAGGCCTCCTCATCCCTTCTTATCTCCTCCCCTGCATGCGGCCCAGCTGCTTGAGTCTTAGCTTCTAGATCATATAATTTCAGTGATTCTATTACTTCCCCAATTAGGTCCCAATTTTTTGAAGTGTAACATTGACCTACAAGTTGTGTTGCATGCTTAATGTCCTTGGGCTGCATCAAGTCATATGAAAATGGATCATTAAGACTTCTAAAATTAAAGAGGCGTTAATAAAATAGTGATAGTTCTACAATAGTCTTGCAATTATATCTTCATAGTGATAACCTCGAGGTGTGAATCTTGAGGGACATTTTATATATAGGTTATGGATTAGGGGCTTAGTCCTTAGTCTTGACTACTCGATGTATTCTTATGTCAGCTTCCCATTGAACATGTCATCTGCTGCCTGACACATATAATCTAGCATGATCATTCACATATCTATATGAGGTCGCAGCTTGTTTCCTCAGTTCTCAGCCTCTTCGCTCGTCTCTCCCTCCTCTCCTACTGCAAGGGATCTGTCGTTATCCCTTGGTGGAGTCCAAATTGCTAACATGTACCCCTCGCAAAAGTGTATACATATGAGGTACGTATCACATAAGCAATTTGCCGAACAAGAAGGGCATAATCTCTGCCCCTCCTACATCAAAAAAATCATCATATGGGGTCCATATGATTTATGAAAGAAAGTAAAAAATTATAGTAAATAACCTGCATAGAAATTTACTAAAATATAAATAAACAAGGTCAATGAAAACTATTCTATACTAACATCATTTATCCATGCATTATCAATCTCCTGACACCCCATGAGAGTGAAGTTTTGAGAGTTATCCCATTGTCTAGGAGGGGCCCATCTGAGGGATCTAGGAAGCCCTGCCGGTATGTCTTTGGGGATTGGGTGCAACAATTTGAAATGCTCGTACGACCAGCACTGAAATGCATGCATAAAAAATAAGTATTACAACCAAATATCTATCAAAAGTTTTAAAAAATTATCAAAACATTAGCAAATTAGCATTACTAGCAAAAGAGTGGCTAATCTACTCAGGTGTTGGTAATCAGGACGAACAACCTTTGACAAGGCTTGTAACAAATAACCTAGGGCATCTCGCACACCCAAAATATGGGGCTAGAAATATCATGTAGACATCATACTGTCTATGGAATCCACAAAGATTATGCAACAGACTAGATAAAGGAGGTAGGCACGGGTGTGTCGTAACAGGGTGATTCGGTTATAGTTTTCTGTCTAAATATATTCCTCAACCATGTGAACAGAGTAATGGAATGGTTAGTACTTGGTGGCAGCTATCCTAGCATGCGGACTATAAAATCCCCGAACTTCTCCACTTTTTTAGGAGTTACAACTACACCTGTCACTCTTAACCAAAGAATTTTTCATACATCTTCAAGAGTAGGCATCATCTCTCTGACGTCCATATTGAAGCACCCGATATTCGTCTCTGCGTGCCACTCTCGATCATAATAGCCAATGTGCCACGGTCATGGTGAGTCATCGCAACTATGGTCAGAGGATGCAATTCTGATCTCTTGACCAAGTCAATTTGATCATTGTTTATTAAAGGCCATAAAGTTAGTGCATTGGCCTTCTCATCAATCCTGATGGGATTATCCTGATCCTGAAATAGAATTTATGATTTCAAACATTAAAATAAATAAATTGATTAACCAACATGTTATACAAAGAATATAATTTTGAGCATGTGTACATACCTCTCCTTCTTAGACCTTATGTGATATATGTTGTCTTTGTCTAGTGCGCAATACAGGAATCTTAGGACCTCTAGGGCAGGGTGTGCCTTCGGCCATGATCCCTGTTCAGTAAGTGATCATTAGTTTTCTATGGTAACAAATAAATAAAAATGTGAAAAGTAGCAATAAGAAACCTCATTCCAGCATGATACAAAACTTTAGGGGCTTCAAGAATAGTTCCAAAATAAAACATCTACTCAGATAAAAAATACAAAATCAACAATAATAAACAAAAAATCTCATAATAACATCTTTCAAGAAGAAACTATAAATGCAAAACCATCAATCACACTTCTTCAATAATGTGGTTTCTAACATTATCACAAATAATAGAAAAAAAGTTATAGAGCTCCTAGAATTATCACAAATAATTACAAATAGATTTTAACACGTTTCTTAATTGTCATGTCACTGCTGCAAATAATGCCTCATGGATTTTTTTTCAACAATAAAAAGTACATAAATAATGCGTATACAAAAAAGTAGAAAATAGTGCATTGAACATACATTAAAGATACCTTAAAATATCTGACCTAACTAAAAAATTGTGAAATAAGAGGACATGCAACATTATATATCACAACCCTATCAACAATTATCAAGCTATACACAATCAATCTAGCATTGCTTGGTAATAATAGAAAAAAGAAGAATTGGGGATTTATATGTCACAACTCTACCAACAATTATCAAGCTATTTATCTGATTTGGTTTTATTTTTTGAGCACACCATACTTAACCTAAATTGGTTGAAATGTTACAAAGTACAATTGAAACTTGCTAAAAAAAAAATAAAAATAAAAAATGAGGAAGATTTCTTACCTCAAAGGAGAGGTCTAATGAGATGAAGCAAATGAGGGAGAAAGAGAACCGGTGAGAGATTGAGCGCCATATATTCAGAACCTCGAGAAATTTTGCGTTAGAGAGGAAAAATAGAGAGAGCCACCCTAAAATGGGAAAAACAAAACCATAATAAAAAAAAGGCTCTCAGGAGGGCTATAAGATATAATAGTATCACAATCTTTCAAGTACCGTAACAAGGTTTCGAGTTGTCTCGGCATTTTAAATGCCATATAAAATGTGGTACTCATTAAGGTACTTAATGTACCATGATGATGAAGTCTTCACACTAATATGATTACCGTGCAGGCTATTTTGATAAAAAAAATGTAAAAAATGAAAAAAAAGAATAAAGATGAACTATATAAAAGTATGTGATTTTTTTTCCTGATATATCAAAAATTAATTTTATTTTTGATAATTTCCTTATATAAACCTATACTCTAGAGGGGCAAAAAAAAAATTGGTCCATAGATAATTTTGCCAATTTTTCATCTTGAAGCCGAGTGCCGTTAAAATCATGATTTCCTTTCTCTGGGTGGACTTTGTCGTAGCAATAGCATCGGGGAGAAGCCACCCATCCCACCATTTTCTAAGCTTCCCAACTCCAAATCTTAGTTCCACCCTTGCTGGCTCCTCCTCTGTGTGCCACCTCCCATACCAATCCCTGCATGGACTACGTGTGTTACTCCCTCTCTCTCTCTGTGCCCCTCCCCCATTTATATATATTCATCCCTTCCCCACCTTTGCTTTCATCACACACTCTCTCTCTGTTCTTTCACAGCTCTCTCTGAGAGTCGAAATTGTATACGTATGGGTGCCAAAATCTTTCTTCCTTTTCTTCTCCTCAGTCTCATTGTGTTGTGGGATTTCAGGGTTGTTGTGGGCAGAGGGGAAGAAGGTGAGGGCAGAGAAGAAGAACATGGAGGAAGAGGCAGCGAAGGAGGAGATTTGTTCATCCTGCGAGATTCCAAACAAGTTATTAAGACTGAAGCTGGTGAAGTAAGAGTGATGATGGGAGCTGAAAGAGGAGTTTCGAGCCCCATGAATATTGGGTTTATTAACATGGAACCAGAGTCCCTCTTTGTTCCTCAGTACCTTGATGCCGCCTTAATTCTCTTCGTCCGCAGAGGTATGAACCATCTTAAGCCTCCCTCTCTCTTTCTCTCTCTCTCTCTCTCTCTCTCTCTCTCTATTTTATTTGCTCAAGCACTGATTTTATTGTCTTGCTGAAAATTTTGGGGTGATATGGAAAGGTTCGGCGAAGATTGGGTGGATTAACAGGGATGATTTGGTGGAGAAGGAATTGCGAATAGGCGATGTTTACAGTATCCCTGCTGGGTCTCCTTTCTATCTTGTGAACATCGGGGAAGGTCAGAGGTTGCAGATCATATGCAGCATAGACACTTCTGAGCGCATTGGGCATCAGCCATTCCAGGTCCTCTGTATATCTATTAGCTTTTCCGTGAATTTTTTCCCTATTCTTTGGTTCTCTGGTGGAATGGGTTAATGGGTTTTTTTTTTTTTTAACCTTATTTGTGATCATGTGCAGTCTTTCATTCTTGGAGGTGGACGTGGTTCTGTGCTTTCTGGATTCAATCTCAAGACACTCAGCACAGCATTTAATGTAAGCTTGCTAATGCTCCTCCATTTGAGGAGTGGTGTCAACAATTGGAGCCTTCTTTTTCGACTTCTATAAAATTCTGCTGGCCCTTCGATTTACGATGATTTCTGTGATTGCAGGTATCGACGGAGGAGCTGAGCAGCATGTTAGGGAGGCCCAGCGCAGGGCCCATCATATACATGACAGGTGCCCACGAGCCTCCGAAGGCATTTTCTCTCATCAAACCAACTCCTCATAGAGTTGTAGAAGAGGAGGAGGAAGAGATAGTGAATTGGGGCTGGAGGAAGCTTATGAAGTCGGTCTTCGGTGAGGAGAATAAAGCTCAGAGACACACTACTGACTCATACAACTTGTACAAGAAGAAGCCCGATTTCAGAAATAAACATGGGTGGAGCATTGCCCTCGACCACCATGACTACTCGCCTCTCGCCCACTCTGATATTGGTGTCTATCTTGTCAACCTCACCGCTGTGAGTCACTTGCTTGCTTACTCAACCCTTGATTTACACACAAAAAATTTGAAAATTTCTTTTTAGTTCCATGATTTAATACCTTTGATATAGTTGTTCTCAATTCAAAGATTAAGAACCATCATATATAGGACGAGGAGATTAACCAATCAATCACTTCTAATTTCTTTTGCAGGGTGCGATGATGGCGCCACATATGAATCCGATTGCCACCGAGTACGGCATTGTGCTGCAAGGAATGGGCAACGTGCAGGTGGTCTTCCCCAATGGTTCCCTCGCCATGGACACCAATGTGAAGGAGGGTGATGCCTTTTGGATCCCCCGCTACTTCCCCTTCTGCCAAATTGCGTCTAGGAGTGGGCCGATGGAATTCTTCGGCTTCACCACCTCGGCTCAAAGTAACAGACCCCAGTTCTTGGTGGGACCAAACTCTGTCTTGAACCTAATGAGGGGGCCAGAGCTGGCCACAGCCTTCAACCTTAGTCCAGATGAGCTTCGAACACTGACCACCTCCCAAAAAGAAAGTGTTATATTGCCTGAAACTATCCATGCTCCTCCTCATGGGAAGAGTCAAGTAAGGGCTGCTTTTCACAACTCTGCAACACACAGAGATATGTGATTTTGAAGCGGAGGAGAAGCAGCTTTTCTCATTCCAATTCTAGGACAACCTTTCCTTGAACCTGAGTTTCCTTTCTTTTTAAAGTTTTTTTTTTCTTTTTTGTTTTTTTTTTTTGGAGAGTGCCATCCTTCCTTTGAGTTGTTAATAATGATGCTTTTAGTTAGGTTTTTGTGTTTTTTTTTTTTTGCCCTTCTGTCTCTCTCGCTTTTAAAATTCTCAATTCTCCATTGCCCATGTGATGCTTGAAGAGTTGTGAATAAGAGGCATTTATTTAGACGGGTGTCTATCGCATATTAATGACAAAAAAGTGATTTCTTACCTACGGAGTGGGTAATTTACTTTTGGAAAAAGGGTTTGTATAGAGCCTGAGTCTCTAAACAATCAAATTAGAGCCCGTCTCAAATCAGGTTGTTTTGATGCTCAAATATCCGTCAAACAACTTTACTTTCAGGTTTGTTGAAATATCTTCAAATTAATCATCAGGTTTGGTGAAATATCTTCAAATTAATCATCTCTTACGTCAAGATGCATGGACATCAGAAAAATAAAATAAAATGGATTATACATTTTGGAATAATACATATGGGAACGTATTTTTGGATTGTCAATTTTTTATATTTCAAGTTGATTTATATTATTTTTTAATCTATATTTCAAGTGGATCTATGCTATTTTTGAAGATTTAAATTTTATAGTTAAAGATGAAAATATAATTTAAGGGTTTCACAAAGATTTTCAGCAGTGGAATCACATTTAGAAGTGCTTTTTTTTATTTTATTTATTATTGTTTAGAGTTTCGCTCTATACAACTCGCATATTTTACCTTGGGAAAAGATTTATATGCTTCTTCCATAGAAGTTTTATCCTTCCTTTGTTATTCAGCCGTCCAATTTTATCCTTCTTTTGTCATTCAATCGATCAACGATCAATTTTGATCGAGAGAGTAAAGATTAGATATCTCAAAGTATTTTTTTTTTAGTTTTTGTATAACGATCAATTTTGATCGAGAGAGTAAAGATTAGATATCTCAAAGTATTTTTTTTTTAGTTTTTTATACAAATCGTACGAATATAAAATTGAAATTTGATACGTGTGGGGTGAATTTATAAAAAAATATTTAAAATAATTTTTTCATAAAATATAATTAGCAAAATATCTTTTTAAAATTTTAAAGGTATTTTTGTTATTTTATTTTTAGAAAATATTTTTTTTATATATTTTTATGAGTTTAATAGAAAAATGGATGTAAAAAGATTTGGTGTTAAAATAATTTATAGAAAAAAAATTAAAAATAAAATAATATACAGACATGATGATGTTGTGATTGGGCAGTCTTTGACTTCCATTCAAAATAAATGGTTGGATAAAAGGGAGGATAGAATTTTTATGGGAAGATAGAATTTCTATGCTCTAAGGGAAACATAGAGAGCTTGTTTTTTTTACTTTTTGTCAATAAGTTTGGTACTTTTAAAATTTTATGGCAACGTGTTATACCTCTATTTATAGTATTTTTTCTAAGGGAAAATTTTATATAGAACTTTGATTCTTCAATATCTTTTTTTCTATTTTTTTTTTTTCAAACGGCATAAAAAAATCTTTAAAGATTTTGCCGTGCTTTTTTATCACTTATTTCCATCATTTATTTATTTTTTATTTTAAAAATTAATCTCAATAAATATTTTTATATCATTTCAATTCAATACGAGAGATAAGAGCGATGTGGCATTGAGGGGTTAAAAAAGTAAAAACAAATTATAAAAAAATATTTTTGAAATGTTTTTGGGTTAAAAAATATAATTGGGTGGGTTAAAAAAGTTTTTGAAATGTTTTTGAAACGTTTTATGATTGAAATGGTATAAAAAGGTTTTTTTGGTTGAAATGGTATAAAAAAAGTTTGTTGAAGTTAATTTTTATAGTCAAAAGTGAATAAATGAGGGAGATAAAAAATGAAGGGGTAGTTGAAAGTGATTTTTTTATGCCGTTTGAAATAAAACTGAAAAGAGGGTTTATCATGAAATAAGAAGAGAAATTAGAGTTCTATACGAAATTTTCTTGTTTTTCAATTTGGCTGTCCGGTATGCGAGGTTATATACCGTTCATTGGGATTGGTTTTTCAATATGTGCGGCCTCGTTTCGATCATCAAATTGAACCTCTTTGTCAAGGGAAAAGTTTATACCGTTCATTGGGATTGGTTTTTCAATATGTGCGGCCTCGTTTCGATCATCAAATTGAACCTCTTTGTCAAGGGAAAAGTTTATACGGAGTCGAGGCTCTAAGCTATCAAATTACTATCAAATTAGAGCCCATCTAAAAAATTTTACTATCAAGAGGTTGTTTTGATTCTCAAATATTTTCAAATTGATCATTTTGTTATCAAGATGTATGGATATGAGAAAAAAATAGGTTTAAAGGTTTGGAAATAGTGCATCTTGTAATGGTTATGAGAAAAAAATAAGATTAAAATTTTGGAAATAGTGCATCTTGTACCAATTTTAAGATTTTTTAAATATTCATAAATCTATTTGATCTATGTTATTTTTGAAGCTATAAATTTTATAATTAAAAATGAAAATATATTTTAAAATTATCACAAACATTTCTAATATTGAAACCACATTTTTTTATAGTATTTGAAGGTGGGTTTTAATTGGATTGATTAGAACTTCGGCCCTATACAAATCATACATTTTTTTAAATATCGAACCTTTTACTCTTTCTTATTTATTTATTTATTTATAACATTTGTGGGTAGTGTAATAATATTCAAATGCATCAAATCACCCCATTTGCAGGGCTTGTCTAATAACTGCAAATTAGAACATTGGATCGCCATGCATTTTTGTCCTAATGTTGGGCATCGAAACGCCGTGCATTTTGCCTAAAGTTGTCTATGGTTTGGGGTTATGACATTGGACCATTTTTTAACTGCTTTTCTTTTTTTTCTTTTGTTTTTGTAGTATATACTGATGTTCACTATTTAAATATTGGAAATATAAAAAGAAAAATGACGTTCTTACGTTTTAAATGCCAAACTGCTCCAAAATGTAGTGCGGTCAATGTTGCCGTCTAAGTGTTTCAATAAACGGTGAGTTGGCACAGAATCTTCGGATCTTGAGGGAATTATTCGAGGCGATTCGAGAATAGGTCACTCCGTACCGATTCTTACGAAATATAGGAAAACTGGTGTTTTAGAGCCAAAACAGCTATGTTCAACGAAAACATGGGGTTCGCTACAGTAACACGATGAGTTGTTACAATAAAAATGGGTATGTTACAGTAAAACCAGTGTTTTGCCCCTTTTTTATAAAAAAAACTGCTCGATCTGTAAAAATACATCATTTATTATTAATAATGAAGGGAATAACTTTTGAGGTCCAAAAAACAATAATTGGGCTTGGATAGAACCCCAAAAAAATACATTTTCGTAAATTATTTGACTAAAATATGAGGTTTTTTTTAACAGATTAGGGCTTTTTGCTAAATATTGATTTTGGTGGCTATTCTTCATTAATTTGATCCATTACTTTTACGATTGTGGTAAAAGCTTTCATCAAAATTAGGCGACCTGATTTGTTATTTTGTATTTTTTTTTACAATTGTTTTTACTGAATTTACGGTTTCTTTTGAGAGGTTTTGGGTTTTCTGCAAATCCGTAAATCATGTGGCCATTATTCATTGATTTGATCCAATTTTTTTGCTGCATGATCGTGTAAAGTCTACCTTTCTTTAAATCAGTTCGTGTAGTTTGTTGTTTTGTACTTTTTTTTTTTTTAGGATTTTTTTTGTTTGAACGAGATTTTCAGTTTTTTCAAAGGGTTTGGATTTTCGGCAAAACTGTGAATCATGAGGCCATTCTTCATTGATTTGATCCAATTTTTTTTGCGAATGATCGTGGTAAGACTAGCTTTCATCAAAATCAGGTAACATGATTTGTTGTTTTGTATATGTTTTTTAACAAATTTTTGTTTGAACGAAATTTGTTTGTTTTGTATTTTTTTAAGAATTATCAAAGAAATTTGTTTGTACTTTTTTTTTTTTTACGAATTATTGAAGAAAATTTGTTCAATTACTAAAATCCAAATGTTTTATAACAATTTTTTTTTTCTTTTTTAGTTAACAACCATTTATTATAAAAATGGTTTTTTGTTGTTTACTATTTTTAAAATTGATTTTTTGTTGCTCACTAGTTTTTGCAACCCGATCACAACCAAATTATTCACATACTGAGTATCAACAACAAGAGGGTAGGGGCAAGCATGATATTGTAGGTGAACTTGAAGGATGGACAAGTTTCGGGGATTTCGGACTAGAAGCACAACAAAACACTAATACTCAAGGATTTTGGTATATTAAGGTGACCACTAATTTGGTTGATTCGTTCCTAGATCGAGTCGATGACATATCACGTGAATTCAATGAATGTCAACAGTGTGACCAAAATAAAAAACAACATAGTCTTTTATTTTGGTTTTAGGTCGTATTTTACGAATTATATCCGTTATTGCAGTCCACGTATGATTATATACTTCATTTACGATAAGTCTATGCTTCTTTTTCTGTGTGATATAAATTTAATGATTAACAGTAGTTCATATAGGGAAAGAACATCTCAATATTTGTATATTGATGCAAAAAAATGAAAGTTAATAATATAGTACCTTCATTTCTTATTGGATTCCTAAAAAAACAACATTTATAATAATATATAATGAATTTTTTGGATTTTATACGGCTGAATTCGGCCGATTTGCCGATCCAAGCCGCCGATTCACCTATCCATATCGGTTTTGGGGGTGCCTGATTTGGAGCACCGATCCATTTTTTAAATCACTACTGCAGTTATCAGATCGCTTATGGGGCAGTTCAGTAATGTAGATATGGACAACCAGATAATCAAATAAATAAAAAATAAATATAAAAACAGCCATTCAAAATATGAATTGGGGTAAAAATTGAGATAAAAATAAAAATTAAAAAATAAGATCTTGAGGCAAAAATCCTAAGGTTAATTTTTTTAATTCTACCATATCCATATGTAAAAATCCCTATAATTGAAAGTACAAGTAAAATGATATGTTATCATCAAGCGATCCACTGCAATTTCACCCCCAAGATGGGGAAAACGTCTATACTTACTGGACTTTTGTGCGTGGATGTATATACGTATAGGATGAAGTTTCTATTAGGCTGAGCTCTATATATTGAATGTTGGGCTGTAGCCATCAGCACCACCCATGTATTTGGACGGTGCAGATCTCGTGCACTCACTGATGAGGGAAATCGGGGCTTTTCATGCCTCCGGTTGCCTTCCTTTCATTCTCTCCCCCTTACTTTTGGGCCACAGCATAAACAAGGTCGGAGCCCTTCGCTTGCTACCCTGTCGCGAAACTCTTCTTACTTAGCTGGTTATTCATCTTTGAGAAAGAAACATTCATATTCTCAAATAACACAACTGAATTTGTGAGACTGTATTGGCTGTGCTTGCTACCCTGTCGTAAACTCTTCTTACTTAGCTGGTTACTCATCTTTGAGAAAGAAGCATTCAGATTCTCAAATAACACAACTGAATTTGTGAGATTGTATTGGCTGCAACCTTTGTTTAGTAAGTTGAATTTAAGATATGCTTAGAGGCTCAATGGAGAGCAATTAAAATGAGATAGAATGATAGAGTATGGTGGGCTATTGCTTTTGTCTTCATCTTAAAGTTGTAGATAAGTTCTTCGATTCAATAGTAACAACTTAGAAACAATTGAAATTCAAGGATTTAGGGTTTTAGGTTTGTAGTTATAAACATGTGGCTTGAGATGATAAAAGCGATATGAAAGTAAAGAGCTTAGAAACTGTACATTCATGGAGTAAGAATTTGGCTTATGTTTCCTATGTTAGTTAAATGAAACTGTAGATTTATATATAAAATCTGCCTCGTATTTTTCATGATTTAAGCACATTGCTTCTTGGGTTAAAATTGAAGTCCTTCTCATTCTACTAAATCTTAGGCCTACCACTAATGGATTTATTGTTTTTCCTTTTGGTTTTCAGTTCACTTGATATGTGTTGTTCAGTTTCATCAGTTTTGGCTTCACATTGCAATTCAGAGAGAGAGAGAGAGAGAGAGAGAGAGAGAGAGAGAGAGAGAGAGAGAGAGAGAGAGAGAGAGAGAGAGAG
>NW_006498320.1:2567063-2577234 GCF_000471905.2 Amborella trichopoda
CTCATAGAGAGAACTTAGAGAGAGAGCGAGAGAGAAGTATTGGTTTCAGGCCATGCTTGGAGAAAGCAAGAAACGTAGTGGCTTCACATGATGCAAAGAGACAGAGAGAGACATGATAGAATTAGAACTGAAGAGATTTTTTATTTTATTGATTTCTGTACATTACCGGTGGATAGGATCACTAGGTAGCATTGGTATTAACTTGACAGCTCATTGAGATCCAACGGTTGCAGATTGGGGTCTCATGCTATCGGTGTGTGTGAGGGTCCTATAGGATCATTTCTCATTATCACATATCATTATAATTATAATATTAAAAAAAGAGAGTAATGATCCTATGAGACCCTCACACACCCATGTGAATAGGACCCCAAAGGATCACCACTAGATTTTGATGCAAATCTCTAAAAGAGATTTTAAATTCACCGGCAGACTTTCTCAGCAACATGTTGTCAGGTCATAACCCCTACCCCTCTTGATCATATGATTTTACTCTTCAATTTACAAGTCTCTCTCCCTCCCTCACTCTCTCTCTCTATCTCGTGCATCTCTCTCTCTCTCTCTCTCTCCATTTCTCTTAACCAGGATACAAAAGGGCGGCTTCTCTATCCCGTGCCTCTCTCTCCATTTCCCCCAACCAGGAAGTAAAAGGAAGTAGCTTCTCTAATAGGTATTGTCTCTCTCTAGCTCCCACTTTAGTAATCTTTCCATTGCCTCTGTTTTTCTCCCCAAATCTCTCGGTATTGTACTTGTGGTTTGTGATGCTTGTACTTTGCGATGCATTTGCAAAGAAGGTATTGTGTATAATGGATTTGTGCTTCTATCCATTGATGCCAAAAGTGTTTTATGCAACATCGATTTATGGAGTGATCGGGCAATCGAGCATTTGTTTATTGTTGTCATAAGCGCCTTTACAATCATTTTCCCTACATTCTGATGGTGGTTTTTGTATGCGTTTTCTTGCAATTTTCAATGAGATATTGATACCTTGTTTGCTAAAATTATGGGCTAGGGTTATTGTGTTGCAATGAATCAAGATGGTGGCCAAAACTTAATTCTAGGTTCACAGAAATGGCAAGGTCCTAATCCCTAATTTCATGTTCCCCTAATTTTGAAGTAGCTTTCTCTAACATGTACTTTTCTCTAACTCCCATTTTCTTCACTATTCTTTCCATTGCCTTTGCAATTGTCTCCCTACATCTCACTGCGTCTTGTATCCTCCCCAAGTCTGTCGCTCTATCCGGTTATTTTAGAATATATATATATATATATATATATATATATGAAAAATTCTTCCCAACGCCTATATGCGAAATGGATAGTGATTTTGTCTACCCTCGTCACCATCCAAAGTTCATCGCACGGTCACGATTGTCGGATAGTGTTTTATTTTTCATTTTATTTTTTTTACAAATCGGAATGATCTGAAATTTGGAATATATGTACATCTTAGTGAGGCGCACCTAATAAAAATATAAAAAAAATAATTCACAAAAAAATTAACCAAAATACCCTTGAAATTTTTAAGGGTATTTCGGTCAATTTATTTCATGTAAAATATTGTTTTGATATTTTTCATAGATTCGCCTATTTTTTATGAACACATGCTCTAAATTTCAGATCATTAGGATTTGTAAAAAAAAATGAAAAATAAAACACTACTGGACAATCGTGACTATTTAGACGGTGATGAGGGTAGGCGAAATCACTGTTCATTTTTAAATGACTCACTTAGAGGAGTTCCGCACAGGTTCTGTTAGGTCAAGCTTGCTCAGGCACCGATATGAAAGAGCCTCCTTAAGGGGGCTAATTCAGACTAGATGGGTGAGATGGGTGTAGAGAGTATAATAGGTGTTGTTCAGAATAGAGTGTAGGGCAAGGGATAGGATACACTATAGTCTAAGGAGTATGGTGCAGTAGGGATTAAGGGAGTATGGTATAGTATGGAATATGGTAAGGGGTAGGATTAGGTATGATGTATGGTGTAAGCTTGAGGGTAGGGTATGGAGTAGGATAGGATGGGGGTTGAATAGTTGGGTTACGGTAGAGACTTAAACAATGTGGGTTAGGGCTTAGGTTAGGCTAACTAGAGATCGGTAACCTAGGGTTAGAGGCAAATGGTAGAGCGATCTTTACAAAATGTTTCTCTCTTCTTTTCAAAATAGTAGAGTTTTAATAATATTCAAAGCAAAAGAGACATTTACTCCCTTTTTTCTCAAATTTTTAACCCCTTGTTCAAGCCTTTCCAACCTTTTTAAAAGTTACATGAGCTGGAGTTTATATAGGGCTCCCCTTTTGAATCAGAATGGATGTAAGTGAAAATAAAAAATAAAGTGAAAACTCAAAATTGTCAAATAGGTCTCTCAAAAGTGGCATCTTACCATCCGCATGGCTTGGGGTCTTGGTATGGCTTATTCGGTACTGAAACGGATGATCTAACACCAAGAAAATGTAGATTGTATCGAGGTTATCACTTTGATATGTGGTGTGCAAAGAACCCTGAAGATTTGATGACGTTTTTGATATTTTTGGGTTTCATGACTTTTATGCCAACTTTTCTTTCTTCTTTGATCGATCTCTCCCAAAATGCCGAGTTGATTGCATTTCTTTGTTGGTAGATTGGAGGGGATTTCGACACCATCAGTTTTCATCAAGGATTATATGGACTTCTAATCGAGCTATTTGGGATTTCTACAAGTCACTGGAAAATCACTTTTCTGTTATCTAAAATATCGTACCCTTTTGAGCCTTGAATGAGCACCTTCCCAAACCCCAATTGAAATTGAAGCTAATCAATTCACGATCGAAATGCTCCATGTTCAAGCTTGATCCAACCAACGGATGTTGAGTTACGGTCGTTGGAGCATGAAGAGGTCACACAAATTGTTTTTTACATAAGCTTGAACTTTTGTGGACTTCTCCCTATAATATCTATTGATTTGGTTGTCAATCGTATTCGTGGCTTATACCAAAAGATCGTGCTTGTCGAGAAGCACGATATACTTAAATTTTCAACTTGATCTGCCTTACAGATGATGAGATTCAATGGCGTAAAGTTCACTACATTTTGGAGGACGTGTAGCAAGATTTTTCCATTTACGGTAACTAGTTCAAGCATGAAATTCTGAATAATATAGGAAAGTGGTCTTTAAGGAGGTCCGTTTTGACTAAAATTCGGGGGTTTTACGACTTTTTGAAGCCGTTTGTGATGGTCCGAAGATCACTTGGGGTTGACTTTACTGTGGTGTTCATCCATACACTTACGAGTACAATACTCCTTTATCATACGCTCTTCGTATCTCTTTGGAGCTTTGCCCAATTGGGCCGAAACTTGGGCTATATCTTCAGGATATTTGGGGCTACTCTTGTGCTCTTTCTGAAGTCGAGATGATATTTCACGGGGACTCTTCAAATTTTGGGCTTTATTCCATGCATGTTTCCGTACTATTTCGGGTGTACTTAATGCCTGAAAGTCAGGGTTGCAACAGCCTCCTTCGTTATTTGCATAAGGGGTAGGTGCGTAAAAAATATGCATAAACAGTCATCTGTTCAAGTTTCCTAGCCACATCATTTGGAAGAACCTGTAAGGACATGAGATAAATTGGAAAATTGGAAAGCTTTGATTTGATCAATGTAATCCCCTCCCACCCCCTTACGTGGGCTTTGAAATAGGTATTCCTAGGTACTTCTACCTTAAATCCTAACGTCCTTGTCCAACTTTTATTTATATCAGAAAAGGTCGAAATACCTTTCAACAGTGTTTTTGCCCAAATTCACTTTTACAGAAAAAATAGTTTCACCTTATACAATCAACCTGACATTGCTTTGCATCACAAAAAAATTAAGCTGTCATCAATATACTGTGAATGAGAGATGGATGGGCCTCAACATGATACTTCAAACTCTTAATAAGACCCCTCTCTTCCACCTTATTGAATATAACACTAAAAGCTTCGGCCATGAAGGTGAACAAAAGAGGGGATAAAAGGTCACTCTGTCTTATGCCTCTACAAGCCTTAGAAAAATACTTTGGGGCTGCTATTAATAAGAACCGAAAATAGGCACTAGACAAACATCCATGCTATTTCTTTCTTGTTGCATTATTTTCTTTCCTAATTTATTTCTTCCTTGTTGTCGGTTGTATTTTTTTCTTGCTTGTTATTTGCAAAAATTCAACACATAGGTTTTCAAGATTTCACGCACAATAAGTGGCATTACAATCAGGTTTGGGGTTGTTGGTATGATAGTAATGGTTAAGGTCGATGTGGAAAAATTTGATGGTAAGCACATCGAAATTTAATGGCAAGAACAATAATTTTCAACAAGAATTACAAGGGAATTTATTTGGCAAAGACGCAAGATTCCTAAGATGTTGATATGGTGAGCAGGTGATTTTAGTACCAAGGTGGAGATTGTTGGATATAGTGATATCCAAAATCAACTCCATAAAGAAATATACTATTAGAATTGATATTAATATTGATGAGTTTCCATATTTGATAGGATTTCTATTTGTAAGATGTGAAATATCTGATTTTCAAGAAACCAAATTATACAATACATGATATATTTTTTAATGGGATAAGGATTTCAATTTGTCATAAGATTATTAGTACTATATATATATATATATATATAAGCAGGAGGTAAAATTGAAGTAGTTGATCCCCAAACTAAAAACCAATTTTTAAACCAGTTAGAGAATCGTTCAAAAATAGGTAATCTGAACTGGATATACCAACTAGGAGTATTGTTTGGATTTTGATAATAAAACATTTCATGCCAAGCTTCTATGTATTCGGCATATTTATAATATTTGTATGAAAAATCAGGATTATGTAATTTCTGTCCTTGAGCAGGATTGCAACCCCACTCATCATAAGAGAGTAATTTCTTAATCTGGATTTTGGAATATGCAATAACTCTAGTATTTTGTTGGTAATAATGGACAACAGATATGGATCCTGTTTCCATGAGAATTGCTTCATAATATTCTCTAGTTTTGACTCCAGTGGTTGGATTCAAATGGTTTATCAAGTATAATGGAGCAAGTTTGATAGGGTCCATATTTGTATGATGATCATCAATGGTGATGTCCATAAGGTAGGCTCTTTCAATGTATGAAGACCTCGAAAAATTAGGCTTCTGATTTGATTTGGACTGTGCTTGAGAATAAGCAAGAGTAGATGTATTAGCTTCTGGATATGTAATTTGGTGAATAGGAGAAGTGGAAGGTGAAAGGGTTGCCAAAGGCGAGAATTCACCTTCAAATGGTATTATATTCAGTGGGCGTTTCTCATTGCGAGAATTGCTACGAGAACCCATGAGAGTAGGTGGGTGTGATAGAGAAGTATTATTTTTATTAACTGCAAAGAGCTGTAGTGCAAGTGATAGTGGTGATTCTTCGTCGTTGGCGTCAATGTTGCCCCCCCTGCAAAAATTCACGGGTAAGAAAATCAGGGAGAGAATTGGAAGACCCGGGAAGATGTTCAATGGTAAAATCAAAGGCGAACAGGATAGCCTGCCAGCGGGCAAATATTCATTACTTTGTAATAAATTCTGTATACGATTGCTAAATTCTGAGAACCATGTATCATATTAAATCCATGAGTTTTCAAGTTTATAGATAATATATCTAATATGTTTGGGTCTGTTAAAGAAAAAGAAAAATTTGGAAAGCAATTAAAATATATTGGTCCACTACATAGGCTAGATTCTACCATACCTAGGAGTGAATCTGGAAAGTTATTGTGTCTTGTATCTCTTAGGCATACAAGCACTGAGGTGTTTAACCCTAGTCGGGTTAAAGGTTTAATGACTATTTGGATTAACCCAATGTGCAAATATTTATAATTATTCTTTATGTTTTTCAATAATTTTTCTTGATAATAATTGAAAGTCTTCTTGGTTCTGAGTTACGGATAGACTTTCTTCTACTGTTTTTATAGCATAACCTAATTTGAATTTAAATGATCCTTTTTGATAAATATCCTTTATTGGTACCATAGGAATATTCCAATTTTGGATGTGATTTTCAATATCATTAATAATAATCTCTTCTTTATTTTTAACTCTTAATGTCTGAGATTGAGTTGCAGTATTACCTTTTAGATTCTTAATTAAATTTGCCATCTGTAGGTTGCGGATAATGACAATTTAGACGATCAAGGGTCTAGCGTGTTCCCCTAAGCGGCTCTTCCTGGCCTTGGCGGGTACTTTGTCTAGACGTGTCCTTTCGTCTCTTGTCTTAACTCTCGGACCAACTTTCTTAGATGTAAATTTAAATAGGTTTCTACAGTAAGACTGTTACTTTTACTCTTAACAGTTTACTGTTGGCTCTGATACCAAAAAGGAATACTAAGTTTGGGAGAAGGGATTCCTTTAATGTCTAATTGAGCTAATTTGGCTATTAACTGATCCATTAAGGTTTTATTATTTTCACCAATATGAAATTTATTTTTATTAAGTTCTGGAGGTGGTTTGAACAGAACTGCTTTAGGAATGGAAGGAGTGACCTCTTTCGAAACTAATCTTTCTATACGTTCTGCTTGTTTTCCTAAAGACTGCATATATAAATTAGTATAATTGTTTTGTTCCACAATATGGGGAATAAGTTCTTGTTTTTTACCTATTTCTTTAGGTAGGACTTTATATGGTGTGGCGATTATATCATATAAAGATTGTGGTGGTTCTCCTTTACTTGATGGGGTTACTCCTTTGAGTATTATACTTTTTTCAGGAGGGTGTGTACTAGCAGTAGTCGTACCATCCGTGCTGATATATGTTTTTTCTTCTAAAGTTTGAAGATTAGCAAATGAAGGAATGTTTATTTTATGTTGAATACATATTTCTTTTAACCATATAAAAAATCCTTTTGTTTCTCTTTCTTTATTGAGAAATTTACTGTATTTTTTATGAAATAATTCGATTAACCTTGGTTGGAAGGTTTGAAGATACCATTTCCTAATATTTTGATTTTCTAAAGAAAGATAATCTTTTTTAAGATAATCAATATTAATTTTCTTCTTTTTTCTTTCTAATTTAGCAGCTAAATATGTTGCTATATATTCATCATCATATATATTATTAGTATTTATTTCTTCTTCTGTACTATCTTCTATTTGCAATGTAAGTATTTGAAATTCCTCTAAATTGGGTTCAGAAATATATGTAGGAAGAACTACATGATCAGCCGTTCTTCTTACTCCTTGTAACTGGAAATCTGAAGATGATGTAGGTTGTGAAGCAGAAGGAAGTGTGATGACATCAGGAGTAGTATGACAAGATTTTCTAGCAGGTATTAATGGTTTTTTATTTCTTTTCCTATTAATATCTATATCATCCTTAATATTTCCATCTGGATGTTCGATTATTTGGTTTGGAATATTATTTCTAAGTGCTTCTTGGGGTTGGTTTGCATGGTGTAATTCCCAAGATTGAGGTAGAATAATATCGGACCAAGTAATTGTTTTGGGTACAATTGTATGTGATTTTTCTATATTTGTTTGAAATAATATAGTTTGATCTTTTTTATCAACTTGCATAATATTAGGACAAAGGGTATTCATTACTTTGTAATAAATTCTGTATACGATTGCCAAATTTTGAGAACCATGTGTCATATTAAATCCATGAGTTTTCAAGTTTATAGATAATATATTTAATATGTTTGGGTCTGTTAAAGAAACAGAAAAATTTGGAAAGCAATTAAAATATATTGATCCACTACATAGGCTGGATTCTACCATACCTAGGAGTGAATCTGAGAAGTTATTGTGTCTTGTATCTCTTAGGCATACAAGCACTGAGGTGTTTAACCCTAGTCGGGTTAAAGGTTTAATGACTATTTGGATTAACCCAATGTGCAAATATTTATAATTATTTTCTTTATGTTTTTCAATAATTTTTCCTGATAATAATTGAAAGTCTTCTTGGTTCTGAGTTACGGATAGACTTTCTTCTATTCTTTTTATAGCATAACCTAATTTGAATTTGAATGATCCTTTTTGATAAATATCCTTTATTGGTACCATAGGAATATTCCAATTTTGGATGTGATTTTCAATATCAGTAATAATAATCTCTTCTTTATTTTTAACTCTTAATGTCTGAGATTGAGTTGCAGTATTACCTTTTAGATTCCTAATTAAATTTGCCATCTGTAAGTTGCGGATAATGACAATCTGGATGATTAAGGGTCCAGCGTGTTCCCCTAAGCGGCTCTTCCTGGCCTTGGCGGGTACTTTGCCTAGACTTGTCCTTTCGTCTCTTGTCTTAACTCTCGGACCAACTTTCTTAGATGTAAATTTAAATAGGTTTCTACAGTAAGACTGTAACTTTTACTCTTAACAGTTTACTGTTAGCTCTGATACCAAAAAGCGCCCAGATCTACAGTGATTTTGAACCAACTATTTTATAACAAGTAAGCAAATAGCATACCATTATATTTGATTAATTCTTGTAATATTCGAATATAATTAAGGCAAAATAAGATTATTATAATAAAAGGAATAATTGAAATGTCAATAACAAACCATGATGTGTGTGTGTGATCACCTATTTTAATACTGAAGACAAGTTTAAACTGCATTAAAACATTAGATCTTATATATATATGTATCACGGATTACAAATCATAGACGGATAACAAATCATAGACAAACTATAATCAAACCAACTGAAACATATTCACACTGACTGCAAAGTATATGAAACAAATCTTCTAGTGAAAACATAAACAAACACTTACTGTTTACAGATACAATAACTGGAGAATAACTTCCAGTTGTGAGGACAATATGATGGGAGTGTATGGAAGTTACAGTCACACATTTTAAACTAAGAAAACTAAGATAGGAAACTGAGATAATAAGATAGGAGAGAACCTGGTTTGATGTATCAAAAAGATGGGAAAAACCTGCATAGCATGAGACAGGTTCTGGCTGTGAGGTCGGGACAGCAGTGATGGTCTTGCGTAGAGAGCAAGGGGATGAGAGAGCAGAGAGATGAAGAAGGTAGATGAAGAGAGCAAAGAGAGAGGTCAGAGAGAGAGATGAAGAAGGTGGATGAAGAGAGCAGAGCAGGGCAGAGCGGAGTGGAAGAGGGAAGAAGCGTGAAGACCTACCTTCGAATGAGGGAGGGGCTTCCCTTTTATAAGCAAAGGATGAGGTTCCTTCGGAAGGAAGGAAAGAGGTGAGGTGGCTTGTTTCGACAAAAAGGGAGAGAAAAAGACATAAAGCAAAAAAGCAAAAAAGGAAAAGACAAAAAAGGAAAAAGAAGATGCTTAAAGAGGCATCTTGAATAATGACAGTTTTGTCTTCTTATGTCGGCAGCATAGTGCTTCTTTTGTCGTATGTGTCGGTAGCTACAGTGAAAGGCATCAATCATTTGTCATATGTATCGGTGGCTACAGTGAAAAGCATAATCATTTGTCGTATATGTCGGGAGCGATAGTGAAGGGCATCTTGGCATAGTGGCTTGATGTGACATGTGGTATGGAAGGCATCTTGAGTTGACATATATGAGGTGATGTGATACTGTGGAGCAGCTTTATGGTCTTTGGCTGAATTCATTGGGGTCTTCTTCTTCTGGGTCTGTTTCTTCTTCTTCTGAGTCTGCTTCTTCAAGTGGGAAATATTTATTGGTGTGCAATGGTGAGGATTGTACGGTTTCATCTGATGAGACCGGCTTTCTTCCTGCTTCGGCAAAGATCTCCTTCATTTGTTGTTCTAAGGTTTCTTTGGAAGCATTCGGGTTTGATTGAAGCATATTTCGTAAATATGTGGGAAAGTCAAATGAAGTATTGGTTGTATTATGGTCACTTGGACTTGGGTTATATATGGGTTTTTGTGGAGGTATTCTTTTGGGAACTATGGTTGTGGGATCCATATTAAAGATATCCCACCATTTAACTGAGATGGTTTTGCCCAGTCTTGGAATATAGGTATGGTCGGCTGTATTATTAATAGAGATTGTATATTCCCATTTCATAATCCATGAGAGTTGGTATAGTGCCACAAAGTATAGGTGATTGTCAGTATTATTATCACTATTATTGAACCTCACAAATTGTTCCTGCACTTTTTGGAAAGCAGGAGGTAAAATTGAAGTAGTTGATCCTTAAACTAAAAACCAATTTTTAAACCAGTTAGGGAATCGTTCGAAAATAGGT
>NW_006498320.1:2586393-2602976 GCF_000471905.2 Amborella trichopoda
CCTATCCCCCTGTGTGCCTTGCCTCCCACGACTTTTCTTTTGGTAAATATCACTTACAAGTAGTCTTATAAAACTAACAAATTCAAGATCTTAAAAACCTTGATGTCATTAAACCAATTTTCTTTAAACAAAAAAGAATCATTATACTTGAGAATATAACGATAATATAATTAAATATGACAAGAAACAAAAAGAGAGTACCAGAGATTACCTTAACCGGGCTTATTATACTGCACACCGAGTCACCACCATCTGATGGCAAGGGATCAATGATCACCTTTCAATCTCAATCGGGAAAGCAAGTTTAGGCCAAACCACACTAATAGAACAGGAACCCTTTTGATCACAAACTCAAACCCTAGGTGAATTCCCTTAGCAACCCAGTTTGAGAGAGATGGATTCTCTTTTTGTTATACGCTAAAATGTTTAGCCATAAATCTACAGTTAAGAGATGGGAGAGAGAATAACCCCATAGTCTAAACCCTTAAGTTATTTCACAATGTAGGAGGGAGAGATCAAAGATGAGAGAGTGGGGAGTGCCCCCTTTGGGCTTTCATGAGAGAGAAAGAAACTTTCTTAAGAAAGAGATAGAAAGATAATGTGTAGAGGTTTTGAGTAGAGACCAACCATTTTTATAGGCTTTAAACAATATTAGGGTTTCTTAAAGTTTTCCTTGGCTTGCCTCTGTGAGATTAAATATGAACCATTAATCTTGGGTGACTTGTGTGGTGAGAGATTTGAGCAATCCATTTCATAGATGAGCCATCAACATTATGGAAGGTGCTAGAACTTTTATCCCCTTTTCCTAAACTATTTTCCCATCAATAGAAATTAAATAAAATAAATCCAAATATAATATAAAGCATACCAAAATAAAGCACAAGTTTTCTCATGTTTTCCAAAGCATCATTCAAATCTTCATCAAGCCAATACCTTTCCAAAACATATAGCAACTTGGCCTAGAAACAAAAACCACACAAAAACCACTTATCACAAAAATAGAAAGCTTCTAAATGGGTGGGGCATGCCACGCATGAGAGGATCTCATGGGCCCTACCATCTAGGCCATGGTGGACCCATGTGCATAATGAGCCCCTATGCAATTTTAAATATTTTTAAAACTCAATAAAATAATTTTAGAATTTATTTGAATATTTAAATCAATGTAAAATCAACATATCTGATTTTATAAATCCAAATTTGATACATAAAATATTCAGAGATCTAAAAAATTCAAATAATAATTCTAAAATCATATATATATATATATCATAAAAAAAACATAATTAAATTTATTAGATGGAAAAATGATCTATATGGCCTAAAAATTAAATCAATCAAGCACTATGGCAGCCCACCTTCAACTGTGGACTACCGACCACATTTGCTTTATCAAATTGACCCAGTATTTTTCATGACCCACAGTCCATGCAGGGGTTCATTAGTGGGTCATCAAAGTCTGACCAATGAGTCAAAGGGTCGCAATCCTAATTTGTAGATTACAGTTCTGTCTTAGAGGCTGGCCAAAGTCACCTAGACCTGATGCAACCACAGTTCCTATGACGCATAGGGGTATCTTTCGCACATGCATACACTTCACCCTAAAAGTTGACTTGCTTTCTCGAAATGGTCTATCAATATGCATGTCTGTGATGGTACATAAATGAGGCTTGGACCCCGGTCTCTGAAGGCTACTATCACATATAAAGGTCACATAGTCCCTCGGCTCACTCATCCGGGCATACTCCGACCTCATCAAGGGATGAAACCCTTATCGATTTATACTCTATGCTCAGGTAACATGGGTTTTTCCCAACTGACTGGCCTAGACCGTCAAGCATAGTCTGGTATCAGTAAACACCGTTTGCTTAGTATGGTCCACGAGGGACCACACTCTCACTGAGTTCATGTTCCACTATATTAGTTCATTATTTCTTTTTTCAAGCACTCCTAAGGTATTTAATGGTCACACTTACCAAATATCTCCCACTTGGCCTTTGAAGGTCTTACATTCTCTCTTCCTCACTTTCTTTCATCCCCATCTATCTCTTCTAATTACATTATCTCTTTTAAGAATTTTCACTTATTCTCTCTCAATATATTATTCATAGCTTTCGCCATCAATCATTTTACAAAAGGACTTATTTAGACAACACATTTTTCTCTTTGCTGCTTGGATCTTATCCCAAAAGTGGTCATAGCCCATCTTTCATTTCGCATTGCGAATCATGGACTTGTTATCGTAGAAGTTCATTATGAATCTTCATCGCATGGGGTCGTATGTTTAAGGACTCAGAAGAGTTTTTCAAACAAGCTGCTCCCTTTTGTAGCCATACAGCCAGCGCCACACATTCGGGTTTCATGAGTGATCAACACTATAGTCTGTTGTTCCAATTGTCTTGTCAAATTCTTAGAGGTGCTCCCACTGAAATATTTCGTTTATTTGGATCTTTCTTAATCTCATATAATTCCTTAGATGATAAAAATATGATATTATATGCTGGGAATTCTTATAGAATCGTGGCTCTTTTGACACACATATCGCCGTTGTACTATCATAAAAAATGCTTACTGCCTCATAATGCACGAGGTGAAAGTCAAGTCGATTAATAAATTTTTTAATCCATACGGCCTCCTCAGCCGCCAAACAGCGCGCTACGTACTCTGCCTCCATGGTGGACAATTTCACCACATCCTGTTTCTTTGATTTCCAAGAAAATGTACGCCCTCCAAGCATGAACACATATCCAGATGTAGACGTCGCATCATCTGGATCTGTGAGATAACTTGCACTTGTATATCTGAATATCCAAGCAGCTAAAAAAAACATGGGACTGTAGTAGCTCCCACTCAATTATTGGACATACAACGTATACATTCTTAACATTCTTATGCATAAATAATGAGGTAGCATAATAAGTCTCATGCAATATGTAATTTAATACCTGTTGGTTTTACAATAAGTAAAATCTTCATGAACCACAAAGGTTCAACAATACTAGTCATCTTGGTAGTAAATCTATACAAACCAAGTTATCTAATCAACATAACACGTGTCAAGGAAGCCTAGTAAGATGACCTTCCTACAATATTCCCTATGGTTCAAGGTCTAAGGTAATCGATGATTCTAAATAACTAGAAACATGGATCAAGACATATTGGTATTTAAAAAACAATGCATGACAGTTTTCTCCTATTTTTATAAATACCTTAAAGACACAATGCTTGCTCTTTATTAAAAAAAATAAAACTATTGACTCAGAATATATATAGACATTCACAAGCAATAGTTAGATAATAGTATGAAGGTTTAAAATGATTTCATAAAGACTTAGTGGACCTTGCAAGACTATGTGGTTTTCTCAAAACCATATACATAGACTTAGGTTTTTTTCAATTCATCCAATTTAATTTCAAAATAGATGCTTAGCCTTCATAAATCATTTTTCCGCATTCACCATTAATTTCCCACCAAGTCAAGTTCATGACCACAAAAACAAATCATATATACCATCTTATAATTTTATCCAAAATAAAGCATTACTAAATAATGGTTATTAAAGCCTTGACAAAATACTTCCTTTTTGGAAAATATGAAGAATTTATCAAGTGATCATCGTCACATGTAATGCATCATATTATAGACATGGGTGTGGTTTGTATAGAGCCTATGCTCTAAACAATCAAATTAGAGCCTACCCTCAAATAAAGTTGAGAAATGCGGTTTCAATATTGAAAATCTTTGTGATAACCTTAAAATATATTTTAATCTTTATTCATAAAATTTAAAGCTTAAAAAATAGTGTAGATCGATAGATCTATGAAAACTTAAAAATCGACGATCCAAAAATGCATTACAAGATACATTGTTTTCAAAACTTGAAAGCCAATTTTTTCTCATGTCCATACATCTTGATGTCGAGATGATCAATTTGAGGATATTTAGACATCAAAACATCCTATTCTAGTGAAATTTTTGAGGTAGGCTCCAATTTGAATGTTTAGAGTCTCGGCTCTATATACACTTTTCCATATGGACGTTAATGAGAGGATGATCACTAAGATCGAGTTCCATCAGAACACTTCCTTTGTGCTTACATATTTGAATGAGCCACACCCATATCTCGTGTTTCATCTTTAGGGCTCAAAGCCCTTGATCAAATCACATCTCTATGTGTATTACTAGCTTAAGTAGTTCATACTTTAGCACAAGGAGGCACTAAAACATAGGGTATTCATAAATCGGCTTTTTCAAATTTGTTAGCACCCATCACTTAATGTCCATACACTCCATATATATTCATAAAACAAATAGCCAAAATATAAGAAAAACATATTAAACATAAAATAAAAAGTTATTAAATCCTCTTTCCCTACATGACCTTACTATGTAATGTGAGAAAATTTCATACTTCAAAACTATGTAGTGTCGTACCTGGGCTTTATTGATTCGTTGCTTTTGCTTGTTTGACAAGCTTTTGTGATCTTTGAAGAGCACACAACTGATGGAGAATATATTCGTCATCGGTTTCACACGTCATGAAGTGTTCATCTTTTTTGGCACTTGGATTCTCCTTGTCTCATATCGTGAATAAATAATTTTCTTCATCCCATCATTTCAAATATCACAATTTTGATAATCCCACTTATCTCTCGCGTTTCTTGGCTACTACCAAGTCTATCTATGTATCCCTTCATCTTGAAGAAACCAATATGCTTTTATAGGTATTGTGTTTTTTCTTCTTTTTGCTATTCTTAGATAAAAACTCTTCATATAGAGTGTCATATCTTGCCAACTCTGTTTTACATCTCTCTAAAGTTTTACTATAATAAACTATACTCATGGCATACTATAAAACCTTTTTAAATGAGCCCTAAAAAAGTCTCCATAATCAGCAATCCAAAGATGTGCCTTATCATGCCACATCTTTAAATTTCATCCATAATAGAACTTGAGCATCCTATGATAAAAATATGATCTCTCTCAAGTCATAAAGAGTTTATCTCCGAATCCTTTTAAATATTGAAATAGACTCCAAAAAATATAAAATAGTGCTCAGTTCCATCCCTAAATCATACCATTTAGTGAGTATTCATTTTAGTGACATTTACGTCTCAATGTAATTTTCTCAGCAGAAAATCAGGTTAAACACATCTCAATAAAAAAGTTGTTTATCTCAATCCTCAAATAATTTCTTCTTGAAATATTTTGTGTTGAAAACTAGACTCAAAACCAAATCATAATATCATAATGTAAATCCCAAATAATATTTTTTTTCATAGAAATAAATAAGTAATATTCACATCACAAAATAAATCATACTGCAAAATTCTAATATGAACACTATCTAGTAAAATTGTATTTTCTCTCTACCCTCATGGAGTTTTCTTTCAAACAAATTTTATTTGAAAGTAGACACATAATAGTAATACATATATTTCTACAAACCTTATATCACTCTGTTAAGTAGGCTTGATAAATATAGCTATTCATGTTTCAATGAAGAACATACCAAATTTCAGAAAATTCAAGATGACCTCTCTTCAATCTAAAATTTTTATTCCTCTCTTCCCATTTATATTTATCTCTCAAATAAATTTTATTAGAAACTAGACTCATAATTGAAATCTAAAAATTTAATGTGAGCTATAAAACATTCCATTAAGAATAGAAATAAAATCATGATTTCTAAGTCATAGACATAGTTTTCGTTGCAGAAAACAATACTTGCGCACACTTCCATAAATTGATCATAACCTTCAAAGCACAAGGACTATCTTGATGATTTTTTTTTGTTAGAAAGTAGACTCCAATTTATGAGTCACAGTATAATTTCAGTAAGAAATAAAATTATATAATTAATAGAAAAAATTACAGAACTCAATGGACAGTTTCTAGATGTTAGAGGGTCAGAATTGACACCCTTCATTGATGATTCCATAACTCTCAATTCCCTTAGGATCTCTACTGAAATTTTGCAGGTAGATCCTAATATCAAATACACATAATATCATTGAAGTATACAAAAGAAAAATACATCATTATCTTCTTCATATCACTGTTCCAAAATAGCCCAGAATACCCTTTATGCAGAGTGTTTTTTTGGTGTTTGAATATTCCAATAATTCTTTAACTGGGGTATATTACTTGACTACAAACATTACAACTAATGACATCAAGTGCCAATAGCTCTGAAATCAATGAATTAAAGACTAATACGATCGTGCCGGGGAATATATATATTTTATTTATTTTTCTTTTTTTCACCCTTTTTCTTTTCTTTGGGCAAAGATCACTTACAAGCAGTCTTATAAAACTAACAAATTCAAGATTTTAAAAACGTTGATATCATTAAATTAATTTCTTTAAACAAAAAAAAATCCATAATTCTTATATTTGAGAATATAAAGACAATATAATTAAATATGACAAGAAGTAAAAAGAGAGTGCCAGAGATTACCTCAATCCCCACACCGAGTCACCACCATCCGATGATGTGAGATCATTAATCAACCTTCATTCTTAACCGGAAAAGCAAGTGTAGGCCAAGCCACACTAATAGAATAAGAGCCCTTTTGATCATAAACTCAAACCCTAGGTGAATTCCTTAACAACCTAGTTTGAGAGAGATGAATTCTCTTTTTGTTATACCCTAAAACCTTTAGCCATAAATCCACAGTTGAGAGATGGAAGACAGAAGAACCCCATAGCCTAAACCCTTAGGTTATTTCACAATGTGGGAGAGAGAGATCAAATATGAGAGAGTGGAGAGTGCCCCCTTTAGGCTTTCATGAGAGAGAGATAAACTTTCTTAAGAGAGAGATAGAAAGATAATGTGTAGAGATTTTAAGTAGAGACCAACCTTTTTTATAGGCTTTAAACAATATTAGGGTTTTTTAAGGTTTTCCTTCGCTTGCTTCTCTGAGATTGAATATGAACCATTGATCATGGGTGACTTGTGTGGTAAGAGATTTGGGCCATCCATTCCATAGATGGACTATCAACTTTATTTAAGATGCTAGAACCTTTATTCCCATTTTCTAAACTATTTTTCCATCAATAGAAATTATATAAAATAATTTTAAATATAATATTGAGCATGTCAAAATAATGCATAAGCCTTCTCATGCTTTCCAAAAACTCATTCGAAGCTTCCTCAAGCCACTACCTTTCCAAAACACATAGCAACTTGGCCTACAAGCCAAAATCACTTATCACAAAAATAGTAAGCTTTTAAATGGGTAGGGCATGCCACCCATGAGAGGATCTCATGGGCCCCACCATCTAGGCCATGGTGAGCCCATGTGCACAATGGGCCCCATGCAATTTTAAATATTTTTAAAACTCAATAAAATAATTTTAAAATTTATTTGAATATTTAAATTAATGTAAGATCAATATTTATGATTTTATAAACCCAAATTTGATAAGTAAAATATCCAAAGATCTAGAAAAATTTAAATAATAATTCTAAAACCATTTATATCATAAAACGAATATAATTTAATTCATTAGATGAAAAAATGATCCATATGGTATAGGAATTAAATCAATCAAGCACTGTGACACTCTACCTTCAACTGTGGACTACGTATCACACTTGCTTTATCAAACCGACCCAGTTTTTTTCATGACCCACAGTCCGTGTAGGGGTTCATTAGTGGGTCACAAAAGTCTGGCTGATGAGTCAAGGGGTTACAATCCCAGTCTGTAGATTTCAGGTTCTCCCCTAGAGATGGGCTAAGGTCACCTAGACCTGATGAGACTACAACTCCTATGACGTAATGGGGTATCTCTCGCACATGCATACGCTTCACCTTGAAAGGTGGCTAGCTTTCTTGAAGCGGTCTATTAATATGCATGCTGTGTGATAATATATGGATGCGGCTTTGGCCTCCATCTTTGAAGGTTACCATCAGACACAAAGGTCACACAGTCCCTCGGCTCACTTATCCAGGCATATTCCGACCTCATCAAGGGATGACCCATTAAAACCCTTATCGGCTTGTACTCTATACCCAGGTAACATAGGTTTTTCCCTACCAACTGGTCTAAACTATCAAGCACAGTCCAGTATCAGCAAGTACTCTTTGTTTAGTATAGTCCACGAGGGGCCACACTCCAACTGATTTCCTGTTTCCACTATATTATTTAATTTTACAAGCACTCACAAGGCCTTTAATGGCCATACTCACCCAACAAAAATCTCACTCACCTCCTTCCATTCTTTAGTTTGTTGCTGTGACAAATAAAATCTCACTCACCTCTCCACCTGATGAAAACTTACCTCTCCACTTGATGAATATCAACTTGATCATCTTCCAGCTCTATTTAAAAAGGTCTTCTTCCTATTCCTTTTTGGGCAAACCTCTTCTTCTTTGGCCTCTTCCTCTTCTTCTGCTTTCATTTTTATCATCTTTTATTATCAATGTACCCAAAAGTTTGCTCTAAATAAAAGATAATTATTATCAGGGATTGAAGAATCACCTTGTTGGCCATTTCGACTCCTTTAAATGATTTTTGTTAAGATTATTCAAATTCCATTAAGAACATAGCTTCATAAATTTTCCTTAAAGTTTTTTAAAATCACTATTCAATAGAAATTCATACTGATAAACTGGTACTTATTTAAAAAGGAGAAAAGATACCAATTCCTGTCCTTGTAAAGCACAAGTACCGTTGTAAACTATCAATGAAATAAAACAACTAAATAAAAATCACGAGATATAAAAAACCCTCGAACCAAACTATAGTGAAAATCCATTAAAGCTATGGTAAAAAATAGATATTGTAGTCTAAAACTTCCTCAGCCCTTTTATAATTGATGGACAAGGTTTGCTTGGTTTTTGTCCCCAAATCTTTCAAGCCTTTCCTATACTTTTTTTTTCACGGCTGTCCAACTTCATCTTGCTTGACAACCACATCTCTACAATATCACACAAATCATGCAAGCTCAGTAAGTCCTTCATTTGGACGCTCCAATTATCATAGTACTCTTTGTTAAACAAGGAATTTATGGTTGGATCATGGAAGCAATTATATAACATAAGAAAAAATGACAAAGTTTATATAAGATTGTAACTTTAAAATTTAGAATTAAGGTGCACCTCAAAAATCTATCATAAAAGGATGTTTTGACATTGGAAACCCTTAATTGGTCCTCTCGACATTGGGATGTATGAATATGAAAATAAAAATAGATTTAGAGTACTAAAAATAGTGTATCTTGCGACACATTATTTGGACCATCAATTTTCAAGATTTTCAAGTGTTTACAGATCTACTTGATTTGAACTATGTTTTGAGTTTAAAATTTTAGAATTAGAGATGAAAATAGATTCTCAAGCCATCTCAAGATTTTTTGACAACAAAATTATATTTATGATAAAAATAATTTGATTGTTTAAAGTTGAAACCTTTACAAACCACACCCAGAAAACAATTTCTCATAAATAAATCAATAATGGGTAAAGTACTATCTTATTCAAGTTTACTAATGATTAACAATAATGAATTAGAAAAAAACGAATAAAATTACAACTCTAGATTTTATTGCAATAGTGAAAGATAAAGTGTACAAGGACTATGCTGTTGCTGCCCCAAACTTTTTCCCTCTATAAAATGCCATCATTTCCTCTCTTTACTTTCTTCCCTCTTGGCTCTCTTGTGCCACCAATAAGCCACATTCTCCTTTTTATAGTGGGAGCTTCACATATTTGAAGAAGACCCCTACTAGAGTTCTCTAGGAAGGACCCTACCAAAAATAGAGAACTTTTCTCCTTAAGCAATATAAGCTAAAGAAAGCCCAAGTAGATAAATTTTTGTTCCAAGCTAGGAAAGTTAAGCATGGCTTAGATTTAAACAAGGTTCCTTCCAGCGTTTTTGGACACAGCCGAGGTGACTTGGATTCAGCCAAGTTACTCGGCCTCGGCTTAAGGGGCGAGGCCGATTACCCGATACCGATTTTGTTTATACATTGTTATTCGCAATCTTACTCATTCCTAAGTGGCTTCCCAACTCTCTTTAGGTGTACAATGGAAACCTTCTTTAGAACTTGATTAATGAGGCACATGAATTCAACACCAAGGTTCTCTATCCATCTATCTCTGTCTCTGTATTTGAACAGACTTGTAGGGAAACTGAAGTAGTATATCACCATTGAGTATAAATTGGAAACCATGAATGAATGGTTTGCCTGAATTACAACCCCAAAAACCCAAAAGAAAAGATTTAAAAAATTGACAAAAGAATAAAAAAAAAACCATATTTGAGAGTAGATGTAACAGTTTCTTCGCTATCTTTGAGAGGAGGATGCAGAGAAGGGGAGGTTTAGGGGTAGATGATGGTCCAAGGTCCAGGCTCCCCGGGGGTTCGGAAAATTCGAAAGAGTAGATGGTGGTTGGAGATAGAGGCGCCACAACATGATGTTGGAGCAACCCTTTGGCAGACCCTGCACTTTAGTCTCGTCTTCCAGAACCAGGTTCTGGACGAATTCAATTGAGTTCTGCAGTCACAAAACCAAACAAAATTATCTCGATTGAATAGCAAAGATCAATGACTTATTACTCAAGGAGAGGAGAGGAGACAATTCCATGTGCCAGTTCATGAGAAATGTGCTAGAGCTAATGGACAATGTCATTATCTTGGTAGAACTAGTAAAGTTTTTTAAAGGAATATGGGAAGGTTTTGTTGCATCGACGCACGAGTTCAATATTGATTCCCCTTTAAATATCTATCTTAGAGATGGATTTTGGATCCAAAATTTTATATATCACGAATCTAGACTAACGTAATCATGAATATTAAAAAAAAAAAAATTATCTTTAAAATATTCTATTTTTTGCATACATAGAAACATTTACTTCATATTATAGTTTTATTTTAGGACATAAAAGTGGTTGAGGGCATGTTTGTGCTTCATTTTAATAGAACTTACGTTCGAACTTCACTGTCTTATGTATACTTAAAATTGACCTTGACCATAGTTTCCCCTTAGGAAAAGTATACAAAAAGACTATTTACTTTTAATACTATGAGGTCGCAATCATTGATGTCTATCATATTTCAAATTTGGTAATTATGTAGCATGAAATATACTCAAGGTTCACAAAAGAAGTTTATTGAACTTCGTAATACACCCCAATTCATCCAGTTTTGGATATGATGGCTGAGAGTAATTGTGACATCCTTTCAACAAAGATAAATGGCCCCATAGAATATAATCCTATATACCCCTATTATAACAAAAAGTTGAAAAACCAAAAAAAACTTCATATTTCATCACACAGCCATCATATTTACTCATAAAAAGAAAGGAAAAATAATACTTATGAAAGAAATAGAGAACAAAATATAAGGATCCATTATAAGTCAAAATAATAAAAAAATACGATAAGTTTAACGTGCGCTCTCAAGGCAAGAGTGAACCTTGGTATCACATGGATATAGGATATAAAACAATTCCTAAATCACTAGCAATACATGTAGTGCAGATCCAATGGTCTGTGAAGAACTAAAATGAAGAATGAAGAAAAATAAAAGTTCAAAACAGACTACTTTTGAAGTTCAAAAATTTTTTTTTCCTTTGAGATTCATGCTCACTATTTTGTGTATATTAACCAGTGAAATATTTGACCCATCCTGTAGTTCGAAGATGGATTTTAGAAGGAAAACAAACATACAAATTAATCAAAATGAAAATTTTCCATAATATTTAATAAATTGGGGTAAAACTATATATTATTTTTAGAACAACTTATCGGATATTAGCTCTATAAAGCATGGCATTCCTCATTAAAATGGAGAAAAGGCATGATATTAAAATAAAAAACAAAAAAATAAATAACGCAAAAGTGATAAAGAATACCAAATTGTCAAAAACAAAATATGTAGAAAATAATTTGCAGGAAATTAATATTATTCTCGATAACCAACTCAAACACCAAATCACAAGGAATGAAAATGATTGCATCGTAATACAAACATCAAAGCAAATATATAGTAAACATTTCTAAAATACTTAAAAAGTTAAATAACAAAATAGATATTACTCATAAAAAAGTCTAAATAATTGAAAAATAGCAACCCATATCAAACTATTAGGATCTTTACGGTTGTGGAAGCGAAAAGTAGAAATATAGAACCAGAAAAGATGTTTAGTAAATTAAGTCAATAAAATAGTAAAGTGAGGCACAACACATGGCCTTTGTTTCAAACACCATATGATTAAGCCATGAATTATCAAGGCGAGGAAGGTTAAGCAGAAAACAAAAAACAATAAGTGAGAGTTCTTTAAGTAAAGTGCCAAAAAAATAAAAAAAAATATAGACCTTCTATTTTTAAGATTTTCAAGTATTCATAGATCTGTTTGATCATCACTATTTTTGGAACTTTAAATTTCATAATTAGGGTAACAATAGATTTTCATATCATCGCAAGGCTTTGTGGGCACCTTATTTCACTAGTAAAAGGCTGACACCTTATATAAACCTCACCCATTATATTGTAAATTTCTAGTGAAGATTAAACAATTTTTGGTTAGATATATTTCTCTTATGCTTATTACATCACAATCACAAGTTGAAATAAATATTTAGTCCATTATAAAGGCTTTTGACACCAAAATTGTTCCTTTTTTTCTTTTCTTTTTTTTTGGTGGGGTTTCGAGGTGTGGTTTTACTCGTTGTCGCAGACCTCTAGGCTTGTGGTAACCACACTATCCACTATCCACCTTTTCAATTGCTTTTTGGAAATAGGAAGAAGGGCACCAAGCTTCTGACGGGGGGGGGGGGGGGGGCGTGGCGTGTGGGTGGGTGGGTGTTGGGTGTTAAAGAAGCTAGTCCAAGATAGTCTAAAAAGGATGATGACTTTAAACTTTCCCTTAATTTGTTCTAAACCTCAAGCCTTAGTAAAAGATGTAGGTTGTGTTACGTAGTAAGCCCAGGTAAAACTTTGTCAAATATTCCATGAATCTTGAATCTGTGCTATAGTTGACTTAGTTGAAAAAAACTATGATGGTGATGATGATGTTGATGATGATGATGACGATTACAGGTGTCAAAACATCTCAAATAACATTAGAGAGTGAAATAAAAATTTCACTCAGATACATCCTTAAAAATATATATTTGGAATAACCAAATTATCATGTAGCCTTGAAAAAATAGTGGAATTTTAGTAATTTTACAATGTAAGAGGCCCGACCCAATTCATGAGAGCATGAATAAATTACTGAAACATCTCATTTTTTAGAGTACCCAACCTTGAAAAATAATCAATTCAAACATTTTTAAGATAAATTTTTGTGAGGTATGCATTTCTCTAATATAAAATTTCTTTGACAAAATAAAAATCAAAATAAAACGATAAAAATTAATTGAGATATTTCGACCCCTTGATGATTTTGCACAGGATTTTAAACCTTTAAATGACAATTTTCCCTATTTAAACAATTAAAGGCGGGTAAAAAATGGTAAAATCCCTAGAGAGAGAGGGTAGAAAGATACATGAGAATTGTGTTGCATGGATGAAGAGCGGCCCCATCTCTCCGGATCCCACAAGATTGACGAATTGAAGGCAAAAGAGGAAATGTTGAGGAAGAAATTGGCAGTGAGGTTGTTGTCTCTGGTATTGACATGCCATCCAATGACCTGATTTGTGGATGATGCACACACAGGCCCTTCCACCACCACCTTCTTCCTCGTTCCAGATAGCAAAGCAACTGCCCATGTCCCCAATTCCCTACAATCAATTCCCCCATTATGAAGTTAGTTTCACAGAGGAGATAAGTCCCTTCCCCCTCCATTAAGGGGAAAAAAAGAAAAAAAAAGAAAAAAAATTTTAAGTTGGCGGGTTCAAACATTGGGTATCCAAACTCGTGTCCGACATTTTAAAAAATAAGTGACCAAGTTTGGAACACGCGGATGTCCAAATCCACTCTCTTATGATTTTTTATTGAGAGATAAGTTGACATCGATTACCAAATATATAAAAGAAAAACAGATGAGTTCAGATATTGAATGCTCTAATCATAACATTTTTAAAAACCAATACAAATTCAGACACTCAATATCCAAATGTGTTACTAAATAGTTCATGGTTCAGAATCCAGACAAAGGGTAATTTAGAAATTGAAAAAATTAACTGTGAAAAAATGGCACTTGAGCAATGTGTTAAATAAGTGATTTGTTTCAAATATACACTACAATATTTATAAAAGGTGTATCAAAGGGTAACCACACTTTTTTTTTTGGTGAGTCAATGGGAAAGGGCTTCTGCCCTTGATAAAAATTGAGCTTTGAATGAAGCATTTAAACGCTAACCAATTAAACCTGGACTCTTTTCGAACAACCAAACTTAATTAAGTAACATTTCGATAATTTATATATCTGTTTTAGCTGGACAATATAGATTTAACGTGTCATTAAAACAATGTCAAAAAGTGACACGCCTAGTATAAAATCTTCAAGGTCCAAACAAAATATTTCAACCTTAAACTTGCACAAACTTTTTCTATGTTTTAAATTTCAAGGGTTAAAAAGTAACAGAAAAATTTATTGGAGACGACAAAGTCAACATCTCCATGCCGTCGTTATTAAAAATATTGCAGTACATTCTAGCTTGCCATGGAAATTATGCGTGTATATATGTATATTGAAATCTAGTGAAACCCCTTAAAGATATTTTTAAAAGGGTTATATTATCTCTATTTTTATTCAAGGACACATTTTTTCTTTTTCATTTCACTCATATACTTCTTTCAAAATTTTACCTTTGTCCAATATTTGGAACGAGGAACAACAAGGGGCATTTCAATAATTTGACCCTATGGGGACTCATCAAAATGATGAAAATACCCTAATTGTTCTGCATTATAAATAAAGAACATATTATTGTGTATGAGTGATGCCGATCAAATAGAATATTTTTGTCATTTAATACATGCAAGACATCGAAATGCAGAATGACAAAAAATACATTTAATTGTTTCGCATTACAAATATTCAACAGACATTCTTTATTTGTAATGCAGAATAACTAGGAGTATTTTTGTCATTTGCATGAGGCCTCATTGGTGTCAAATTATTGAAATGCCCCTCATGATTCATCACTTTCATCAAAGCATTTTTCCAACTAATTGGGGTCTGCTACACGAATCTCAGTCTGCCATTCTACTCTATCAAAAGTCGTACCCTTAGTGAGGCTATAACTCCCCATGTATTTTCTCACTACTTCCAACCATGTGTTTTTTAGCCTACGCTTTGTCATTTTTTAGCCTTCCACTTGAACTAACTCACACCTCCTAATAATTGTTGTATTGGGTCTACCCTGCACATGACTAGTCTACGTAAGTGTACTTTCTCTCATCTAATCGTCTATTGGAGCCACACCTAAGTTCTCCTTAATATATTCATTTCAAATTATAACTCTTTTTGTCTTGCCACTTATCCATCTCAACATCCTCAGCTCAACTACACTCATCCTATAAGAAAAATGCCCCTCATTGTTCCTCATTCAAAATACTAAACAAGGATAATTTATTTTTTTTTTTAAAATTCGAGGAGGTATATGAATGAAATAAAAAAAAAAAAACATGCCCTCAAATGAAAGAAGAGATAATTTCCCCCTTTAGGAATGCTTTAAGGGGTTTCATCTCTTTTAATGATATCTTACCTACCTATATATATTATACATCGTGCAAAAGATTTATATTTTTAATATCAAAATCAACTTTAATGCGGGCACTCCATCTTTTTGTATTACACATTCAGAAAACCATATATTTATATATCATATTACATATATCATGCAAAAGTTCTATATTTTTTGTATATGAATTAACTTTAATTTGGGTAGCATATGTTTGTACTCTTTTCTCAAAGTGCGAGGTGAGTTCAAATATTGGCACTTAAACCGGTTCATTTATATCCTGTTTTTGTTTAGTTGGCTAGTTTGGAGATCCAATACTTTGAATTGCAATTTAACAATGAGTTATGAAGTGAGGCTTTACCTATCAACATTTTCCTTTATAAAAATTAAAAATATGAAATTTAATAGAATTGGAAAGGCACGATTCTATTCAACGTTGCTTATTTTACACCCTAACATGAAACGCTTAGCTGATTGGCCAAGTATGCGCTGGCTCTTACCAACTTATGATGGGGTTAATTAAATTATGCTTATTAATAATAATAAGCGGTTGGTGTGATGTGGTTGCCCACATATCATTTCGACTTATACATTCAACAACAAAGGAATCATGTTAAGCACATCATTATTTTAATTTAATATACAAAATAACTATAGCTTGTTTTGCACCCCATAGGACAAGGAATAGTAGATAATCTAGGGCAGTACATTTTTTTTTTTCTTTCTCTTTTTTTCCTGGTTGTTCAAAAATAAAAATCGAATAACATTGCTAATGTCAACTGCTAACTACTCAAGCTTATGTTAAATTTTTAAGGCTCTTCACTAATTTTTTGGATATAGTTTTCATGAGTCGGTTGACTCATATGTAGAAATGGGCCCTCTCTCTATAATCCATTTTTTGAGAAGGTTTTTAAACTTAATTTTTTTTTGGGAA
>NW_006498320.1:2605672-2706207 GCF_000471905.2 Amborella trichopoda
TAATAATAATAATAATAATAATATAAAACAAAACAAGGGTAAACAGCTTGTGTTGCCCCAGCATAATGATTCTGGTCAACCGGAATCAAGGCTGTGGGTTTGGCTCCTCAATTTAAGATTAAGGAAAAACAGGAATGTAGAGCAAAAGGGTAACAATCTGATGAAACTGAATTGTGTGACATGTTTCAAGAGAGCTGAAATGGAGAAAAGGCTGAGAGTTTTTAATTCTTTGGGTGAATCAATTGTGGGAGTTGCTTCAAGGAGCTGAAATTCCTTTTTTTCTTTTTTTTTTTGGGTTGAATGAATTGTGAGAGATATTTGAGGAGCTGAATTCATGAAGAAATGAAGTAGTTTTTTCCCTTTTTTTTTTTTTGGTAAATTAGTGGGGATGACAGGCTAGTACTTACCCATCCTAGTACTACGCTTGCCTCGGTACACTTATCTTCAAAGTCATGATCGGATATGGTGTACTAGTACTATAATGATTGTAAAGATTCAATGTTGTCTCAAATTCCAAAATGAAAAGAAACAAGTTTGAAAGTAAGACGAGTAATAACTCACGAAATTGAGTATGAGGAAGTAGGATAAACGTCAAATTTTTGAAGTATGTTACCCATAACCACCATAAATTCAGCTTTTCATTAAATCAAATTTCACCATAAACTCGATCTTATTTTCCTAAAATGTAAAACCATGTTCTATACATCATATATAATTTTCCTGAAAGTTAAGAGAGAGATACGTACTCGATTTTCCTGATCTCGTCGAAGAATTCAAGATCATAGACGTTTGAAGGATCAGCGAAATGAACAATCCCGTCAAGACGATGATGCTTTATATGATTTAGGGCGTGATTCCTCTGGTGATCGACCCTCGAAGCAGCATCGGTTGCATTCTCCCGACACACCAAATGCCTATACATAACCCCGCTCCGCCTCAGCACCTCCGCGGTATCGTCCCACACAGGCTTCGACTCCACCACAATCCACAACAGGGGAGCCTTCACGAGCTTAAGTGTCTGGCCTAGTCTGTTCAAATAAGCAGATTGAAATAAATTATACGGCCTCAGAGTGGTCACTATAATGAGAAGCCTTAAAGGTTTCAATTCGTCGAATTCTATTGGATCATTGTTAATCTTCTCATCAGAAAACTGGCTGAGTTCGCTGGAATTGTCTGACTTTTTGGCCGGAATTTCAGCCATCAAGCTCCTATTGGAGTTTTCGGGTGGCTGGAAAACTTTTGACTGCAGTCGTGGGATGTTGTTTTCTCCGGGGGTGAACTTTGCAGAGGCCCGACTGGGTAAAATGGACGAGCCGTTGCTTGTGGGCGCGAAGCCCGTGAAGAAACCCATGGCAAAACAGAGAGAGAAATGGAGAATAGCTTTTTTCCATAGGTGAATTCGCTTTTTTGAGCCCATCTTAGAGGACAACATGCTTGAGACTGTCGGTTTAGAGGCCGGAAAGTCGGCTCCAGTCTTTTTTTTATGGGTTTCCGGCCACTTATGATGAGGTGGGAGAAGAAGCCACAGGGGGTGCAAATAGTTTGAAATTTAAGGGAGGGGGAGGAGGGATTTTTTTTTTTTTTTTTTTAAAGCTTGAGAGTGAAGGCCTTTAAAATAAGGCGGGACGATGCAACGGCTCTATGATTGAATGTTGGTAAGCTGGATTAGGTGAGATGGGTGAAGAAAATGATTAGGTGAGGGATTTGTTTGCTATTCCCTTGCTTCAATTGGTGGTCTCTTCAGCCCAAAGAAAAATGCAACCCTTTCTTTTCTCCATAAAAATCCAACTCATTTCGTTGTTGTCACATGGTTGACTGATTGCAAGCCCCCAACACACACACACACAAGCAAGGGTGGAGCAACTGAAACTAGGCGCATCTTATAACGAAAGTTGAACTACAACCACTCCTTTAAGCAAAGGGCATCAACCGGGTTGGCAATGGCCTGGGCGGGCTGGGCCCAACTCGACTCTACAAAGCCACGGAATGTGGCCTGAGGATCAGGCCAGGGCAAAGCCACTGCAGCCTGAGGTCTAGGCCGGGCCGGTTTCGATTTGGCTTAGCTAAATCTTGTCATTTTTTTTTTATTTTTTAATGGTATTTTGGTCAATTATTTTTTATGATTTTTTTTTTTGAATATTTTTATTATGTGCGTCCTGATGAGAAAAATGAATGTTTCAAATTTTTTACGATTTAGATTTGTAGAAAAAATATTAAAATTACATTACAAAATGAGGTTGTGATCGTCAGATCGGCCTAGATTCAATTTGTACCGTTGTGCTTATACTATTTCATTAACCCATGGCTGACATGAGAATATGAGGTTAGCCTAGTAGCTAACAACTACAGTAAACGCTTAATGGCCTAAATTGAATATTAGCCAATCTAATGATCAGGATTGTATTTCGTACTTTAATTTGAATATTTTTTCTACAAATCCAAATCACTTGAAATTTAGAATTCTTAGTCCGACACTATAAAGGCTATAGCTAGGCTAAAGCCATGACTAGTCTAACCTCAGCCCCGCTCATTGCCAACCCTAGGCAAAACCAAGCATGTATGTCTTGGATATGTTATTTGCTATTATATCTTAATTAATGAGGTAAGATACGAGAGTATACAAGACAGTAGTAGCAAAATTTCCATGTTAATGTGCATTGGATCCAAGTATTCCATGTTAATGTGCATTGGATCCAAGTATTCAACGCCTTTATATAACTAATGAGTTGGACAATATATAATATAAAATTGTTAACAACACATGGGTATGACTTTGGTAATTTTCTCGATTGAACTCCTCATCAGGATGAGCCATTCTACCCCTTCTATTTTATTTTAAATTTTTTTTGGAAGAATCGAATATTTATGATGGTATTTCATGCGATGCAAGGGTGTTTAAGGATTCTTAGTCCAAAAGTGCATGGCTGATACGTTGCACGATGGAATAAAATATTAAAAAAAAATCTAATAATGATACCTATTTTAAAGAACATTAATGATAAAAATCAACTAAAAAGCACAGAAAACGAATTGATTCCACAGGACACATAAACCAGTAGCTAAATATAAAAAATAATGAGGTAATGAAATAAATGCATTTCATGGATTTAACTCTTGACTTTTTTACCATTCAACAATGTTCATTTAGTTATTGTTTTATGTAAATAAAATCAATTAAAAAAATGTCAAGCTAGTTTGCTTAAAACGGTGGTGAATATTCAAGGGTATGTTCGGGGTGCTACCAAAGCTGCACTCGATTTCTCTGTGGATGCATAAAACTCAGATTTTTAATGGATTGAGGATTCGAAATCTGTTCACCACCCACAAATCCCATTTCCATAACAAGAATAGGGAATTGGAGCCCCCTAGAAAGTTTTCTAGCTGATCGATGAAGTACCCATTAAAATAAAAGAATGGATATGGAGCTTTTTTTGGGTCCTCACATCTATGGGGATTTTGGGCAAGGGTAATACATCAACAAACCATTACTCAGCATATAAAATCTCTTCAACTGCCATAAACATTGTTGGCCATATACCTCAAACGAATTGTCCGTAAAGAGACAGTTTATCTTTTGTACGTGGAGGTCATAAACATTCTCACCCATTAGATGTTAAATTGGATAGCTCGGGGTAAGTCACAAAGTTCAATTTTTTTTTTAAAAAACTTTATGTCTACTCAATGATGCTCTTACAACCACCCATTTTGAAGCTTAAGGGGCAAAAATGATTGTGACCTCTATGTACAAAACATAAATTGTATTTTTTTAACCATCCTTACTTCAAATCACAAAAAATTACTTTTAATTTTAGTTTCTATAGGAAGGGTTCGAGTGTAGGAGAAAGCTTGGCTAGGGCATCGCAAATGTGCGATGTGTGGACATCCTTACGTGTCATCTGTATGCCGACATCAACATTTGCTCAAACCTCTCTTTTTGCTGTTTCAATTTTTTTTGTTTCGTTTTTGGGTTCGGCCTCGGGCTCAATTAGTCGTTGACATGCCAACTCAAACCATGATTTAGAGGACCAAATAATAGATTAAAAAGGAAAATAAATTGATTGACCATTTAGGGCATTGTGTGAAGGGTGTGGTTTGTAGAAGGTTGCAATGTTAAGCAATCAAATTGAAGTGTACTTCCAAATTTTATCATAAATATAATTTCGGTATAAAATTTTTTTATGATAGCTTGAGAATCTACTTTCATCTCTAATTATAAAATCTTAAACTCTGATAGTGGTTCAAATCAAATAGTTCTACAAACACTTAAAAATGGACAGTTACGATAATGTGTTGGAAGATATACTACTTTTAGGAATCAAAATCTTTTTTCTTTACATATTTATACATCTTGATGTCAAGATGATCAATTAGAGGGTTTTCCAATCTCAAAATAACCTTTTAAGATGGAATGTTGAGGTGTACCTTAATTCTACATTTTAAAGTTTTAACCTTATTTAAACTTTTTCCTTGTGTGAATGCCCATGCAAGAGAAAGACTATAAAGTGTTAAACCACAGACGGAAAAAAGAAAGAAAGAAAGAAAAGAATAGTATTGACCTCTTTATATTTTATCCATGAAAAGCTCGTGGTTTGGCAGTCTCTCTCTCTCTCTCTCTCTCTCTCTCTCTCCATCCATGATTGTCTTCTTTTAACACTACGTCCATGGTTAGTTGCGTCTTGGTAATCATGGGTTTTCCTCTTGTCTCTCTCCTACTGATCCCGAAGCCCCCATAAACTAAATCCACGCTTGTGCTTATACGTGGTTTTGAGACTAATTAGACTACATAAACTTCGATTAGTTTGATATCGTATCGAAACTTAATAGCGTTTATGATGAAAAATCAAAGAGATCTTCAGAAGAAGATCCCTCGAATGTGAATGCCACAAATTGAGTTTTAAAAGATGATAGAGAAAGTGGGGAAATCGAATTCTTATCTGAGGCCAGATCTGCTTAGAGACAAGCAGACTTGCTCTCATATCAGTGGCAGTGCCAACATGATCTGAACTTTGAAACACTATAAAGAAGCAATAAAATGAGTCTAGTTTAATTAAAATGAAATAAAACAAAAAAGGAAACAAGGAAGAGTAAAGAAGCCTACAAAACCAGGCCAGATGGCCGGGACTCCCGAGCCTTCAGGCTCGCCCATATCAGAACCGGTGTCCTCTCTGCCTCTCTTTCTCTAGATGTTGACCAGACGTTAGCTTGGTTGAATGGGTGTGTTGACCAGACCTTAGTTTGGTTGAAAGGCTGCCCTAAGGATAGCTGAAGAACTAGGGTTTCTTAGGTTTAGGTTTCTCAAGTTTAGGGTTTTAGTCAGTATCTCCAAGCTAGGGTTTATCTGAGCTAATTATTTTCTGACCTCTCTCTCCCAGCAGCCACGAAAAATATCCTTTTATAGATTGGAAATCGACTCAAAACGGCAACTTACTATTACCAGCAAATCATTAGCCTGAATCTGTCATTTCTAGGGTCCCCGGTCGTGTCACCCAACCAAAATTGGTCAAATTCAGGAAATTTTGCCCAAAATAGCTGGGGGACCTTTGGCATGCGAAAACTGCCATTTTCGGGCAGTCAGAGTTGGGCAACACTTCTAGTGTCACCCAGGTCAGGACTACTCAAAAACAAAAATTTCTGATGCATGGCAGATTCTAGTGCTGTCAAGAAGCTGCCTACCAAAAATTGTCCATTTTGGGTTCAGTCTAGGCTGGGCGACACTGGCAGTGTCACCCAAGTCGGGATTGCCTAAAATGGCAGATTCTTATCCAGGAATGATCAATGAGTTGTCCTACCAAAAACTGACGATTTCGGGTCAAACTTGGTTGGGCGACACTGGTGGCGTTGCCCACACTAGTGGGTGACATCAGTGGTGTCACCTAGTCTGGGCTGGGCGGTACTGCTAATATCACCCAGACCAAATCTGACCAAAATTGAAAATTTTTCGTTCAGGTGTGTAGTACAAGCTCTTGTGAAGCTTCAGGAGAAAATTTGGGGAAAAAAGAGTTACTTTACTATTTTTGGTGATGTTTATAGTAAAATAGGGTATTTGTAGGATTCTGGATTACAAGGTAAGCAATATGGTTCTAGATCACAAGGCAGGTAGTATGGACTATGACGGTTTATGATCTGGGGGTTCGCTAGGACTATGTAGTCCTAAGGGTTAAGGAAAACCATGGGATTTGTCAATTTTAAAATGGGGTGTCTACAGTTGCCCCTCTTTGGCACTCCTTGTCATTCGAGGGACAGGTGAGTGGCAAAGAAGTAGACACTTGGCATTCCCTGTTCTTCAAGGGGCAAGTAAGCGATAAAGATAATGCAGACATTTTAAATTTCATCCTGACATTACGTGGTCAGAGGGCACACTAACTATCCCTCCAAGTCATTGCGCTCCCGAGCTCACCCACCTAAGGCATTTTCCTCCTAGGGTTTTCAGCATGAAATGTCCGTGACTTACACAAGCTTGAAACTCGAGATGGATTTTATGGCCATGTCATTTAACTTTAGGGATTTTCACAATTTCAAATTTTGTAAATTTGACATTTTCTTTGATTTCTTTACGGTTTCCTAAGGTCTTCTATAGGTTTTACCGCTTAGATAAAGGTTAGGCCAAGTCAATTATGAAGAGAGAGATGAGGAGGCAATGCGGTAATCATCATATACAAGTGTCCAAGCTCCTTCGTTTTTTTTAAAAGTTTTTTTATAAATTTTGAAAACAAGGGGATATTTTAAAATTGTACCCAAAACTTGGACAGGTCACGATTTTAACAAAGAAATTAAAGTTTTTAAAAACACAAGAAATATAGTGAAAATTTTGAAAAGAGAAAGATATTTTGAAAAACAAATTTTAGTTAGCAGTTTTAACTGTTGCAACCGATGGACAATACACCCGACCTTTTACGTCATACGGGGCAAGACGAATACACCCGAACTTTAACGTCATACGGGGCTAGACGTTTTCTTAATACACCTGACCTTTTACGTCATACGGGGCTAGACATTTTCTGAATACATCCGACCTTTTACGTCATACAGAGCTAGACATTTTCGTGTCTCGGCTCTTTTACGTCGCACGAGTTTGACGTTTTTCCTGTTTCGGCTCTTTTACGTCGCACGAGTTTGACGTTTTCTTGTCTTGGCTCTTTTACGTCACACGAATTTGACGCTTTTCTTGTCTCGGCTCTTTTACGTCGCATGAGTTTGACGTTTTTTTTTTTTTTTTTTGAACTGGATTTTGATTGGCAGTTTAGGCTCGTGCCACTTTTTGAAATTTAATTAAAATGTTTGAAAAAATGCATGACAAAACCAAACTTGACCCCTTGAAGGTTCCATAGTTGAGCGAGGGCATTTTTGACAAAAGGTTTTTGGGCAACACTAGTGGTGTTGCTGGGCGGGGCACAGGTGGTGTCGCCGACATAGTTTGGCTCGCCCATAGAATTTTATGTATTTATTTATTTTTATTTTTTATTTTTGCTGGGAATGCCTTGGAAATTGAGCAGGGGGCAAAAAAAAAAAAACAATTTTGGGCGACACTAGTGGTGTCGCTCAGACTAGTGTACAGATTTCAGCCACACCAGTGGCGTCATCCAGACTATCGGCCTCCAATATTTGAGATTTTTATTTTGGAAGGTCTTAGGGTTGCTTAATCTCTCTATAGGTCAAATTCGGAACCTGCAAAACAAGCTTTGAACGGGATTTCATATTTTCAATAAAAATCTTCCTCCTTCCCCTTCTTCTTTCAATCTTCAACCTCTCCCTTCTTCATCTTCATCTTCTTCCCATCTTCATCATCTTCCCTTTAGTTTACTGGTTTTTCACCTTCTTCTTCCTAGCTTTCATGGCTCCTAGGAAGGACAGTTCCATTTCCTAAGGCAGAGGAAAGATTTCTGAGCAAGCTGATAATGGAAGAGAGGAATAGGCTCCCGCCAGGGTTAGGCACATTCCTAAAGGCCTCCCTTCCCATATCTCGTAGGGCTTAAGGGTGGGTGACATTCCTTGGTGCGTCAACGGCTATCCCATTATCAGCCCCTGGTTCAGGGGTTGGTTTCTTTCTGCTCAGCAATGGCCTGAGCTCATTGCCTTTCTGGCTTTAATTTTAATGATTGTATCTTGACCATGGCCTCTTGCCATGTGAATTTTCCCCTCCTCGAGGCCCTTGTTGAGTGGTTTAACTTTCAAACCAATACCTTCTTCCTCCCTACAAGAGAGACAACTCCCACTCTGGTGGATATTGCCAGGATCTCTGACTTGAGTTTAGCCGGTATTGCGTATCAGCCCTCCACTGCTAAAGATGATCATTTTTTCATGAGTGTGCGATTGCTGGGGGCTGGCTACTCTTCTCATGGTCAATGGGTTGACATGGAGTTGCTGGTCCTTAATCGAGAGCGATCTCGGGCCACCGAGCAAATCCGTCTCTTCCTTTTTGGAATATTAGGATCAGTTCTCTTTCCGAGTGGTCGGAAGACAGTCCATAGTTCTCTTATTCATTTAGCCCATGCTTTCTGGGAGAGAGAAGGTTATACCATTATTCCGACTGTATTGGCGGGCGTAGACCGGGGTCTTCACAACCAGGTTACTAGACGTGATCGATTTATCAAGGGTAGCATCCTAGTTTTGCACATGTATTCTTGAACTTAATCTTTTGCTTTGTTTTTACTTCTGTAAGTCAGTTTTTCTTCCTATTTATGTTCCTAGAATCCATTTTTTGTCATATATGTTCACTAGAAAAGGCTTGAACTGATTTGAGAGTGTCTGGTTTGGATGACACTGGTGGTGTCGCCCAGGCAACATTGACAGTGCCACTCGCACAGTCTGGGCAACACCAGTAGTGTCTCCCTAGTCATCTTGCCCCGAATGGTTTCGGGCTTCTGAGTTGTTGTTTTGTGACCTGTTAGGGTGCTTTGGCTCATGGTTTCTATAGATTTGGGCCTATGAACACATCACAATTGTCCGTCCTCCTCGATCCATGACAGCTGTATCTACTGCTTTAGGACTATCGTATGTCAATGATACCACCCGGGCTCGTGACGTCAATCATTATTGTAGGATTTTTGATGATTTGTCGTCATTCGATTGGGTGATCAGGAGTCTCGAAAATGTGCCCCTGTTTCTGCCCCCTATTCGTGTCTCCTCTTGGAGGGGGCAATACTTCATAAAAGGCTATTTCCCTCAGAGGGTGCTTCGTCAGTCTCGGCATATTCAGCATTGTACTCCTCTTGGAGAGCCGATCGATCGTCGCCCTATCTTTCCACTTCGATGACACTCTTCCACATCCTGGTTAAAGCAAGTTTGTTGTGGAAGGGGAAGAAATCCTCTTCTGGAGAAGGGTTGGTCAAGCAAGACAAGCCCACCACCACTTCCAACTATGATTCCTGGTGGGAACATGCCTACCCTTTTCCACTATGCCTCAAGGTTCTGAGACTCCATGACGAATCTTCTTCCCCTGCTCAGAATCCAGTGTCAGATGACACCTCTTGTTCAAACAAGCGAGCCAAATCCAATGAGGATGTGTATGACATCAGCTTGGAAGAAGCCGAAGTTGAACTGGCTCGATGGGTGGCCTTTGTGGCGAGCCTCAAGGAGAAGGATGCTGATCCCAAGTCAAAGACTGAATAGCCAATGTCTTTACTTTTTTTTTTGGCATGATTAAGTTGATCTCATGATCACCCTTATTTTACAGTAGTTTTATTTTTACTAAAGTCTGTTAGGATAGTAGAAATTTCAGTCTCGGGACCAGATTTGATGGCATAGTGTATGTAATAAACCCATTTTCAATGGATGAATAAAATCAGAATTTTGAGATATCCATACTTTTATTTTCTGTTTTGATTGATCCTCTGGGATTATGGAGTTTCCTCCATTTTTTTCAGTTTTTATTTTTATTTTTTATTTTTAAGGAGTGTTGGGCGACATGGGTGGTGTCACCCATAATTTTTTTTTTTTATTGTCTTTGGTTGGGCGAAACCAGGTGTGTAGCTCATAGGAATTTTTATTTTTTTTAGTCTTTGACTAGGCGAGGCGACACCAGATGTGTCGCTCATAAGATTTATTATTTATTTATTACTACCCCAGTTATGGGGTATTTGTTTATCTCTACGTGTGTAATTGATTCATCAAGATAGAGGGGACATTTTATTTGCACATACTTTTCAAACTGAATTTTTACAAACTCAGCCCCCTAGTTGTAGGGTTTTTGTTCTAGAATTCTGGTTATTGGACCATCGTACACACACACAGGGATGGGTTTGCCTCTTTTTACCTAAGGGGATCTAGTCGAGATAGTGAAAGCTCCCAAACTAATCAATTTTGTCATTGGCGAGGTTCACTCATCTCTGATATGTGGTAGTTGATAAGTATACTCACACAACCACGGAGTGCCTGACTAGTTTCAAGCCTTCATAACAGGCATATGAAGTTGGCTTGGAGAACAAGGCCAGACTGACTAACAGTTTAACCTCTTGTAGTGATGGAGGAAGTCCTTTATAGGAAGGGAAGATTTTGAAAATAGATGATTTTAATAGTCAATTTGAAAAACATTTTCAAAAGGGATGGGCCTTACAGTTTTTGCCACCTGTGGCCCCTTTGATGGTAATATTTTTTATTTTCTTTTATTTAAAGATGATGAGAAGGATTTCCATATGAGATATCGAGGGCTCAAGAGTCTTGGTGTTTCCCTTGACATTTGGAGCTCCTATCTTGTATTTCGCAGAACCATGAGGAGTTCTTTGGGTCCCTAATTCATATTGCCTTGCCATGTCTTCTCGAGGTTGGTTCTGTTGGGAACCTACATGGATTAAGAGGAGTCTTCATCCTTAGAGTCTGCTTATGCAGTATTGTTGTAACTTGCAAGTACCTATTTGTACTTGAGGTTTTGTGTTAACGCTCCTTTTTGGAGGATTTTTTTTCCTTTTTGTTTTTTTTACACGTGATGCCTTTTCAGGCTTTTACCACGTCTTTTATTTTATTTTATTTTTTTTGAGCCCGTTACGAGTAGTATTTTATGAGATACATTGCATTAATGGGTTGTTGAATTTATACCCCTCATTTTTTATTTTATAGGAATTGCCTACATGCACTCGAGTTACCACGAATGACCCCTCCCAATTAGGTTTGATTTTGACTAATGGGTGCGGATTTTCAGGAATGTGGAAGATCTTGAGTACCATATCTCCTCTGAATTGCCAAGGAACAACTTTTCTTTGGTATGTCCTCTTGATTCTACAATTGTAAGCTATGATATTTTGTATTGCTCATAGTTGTCTTTCATCTAGAGTGTCGAGGGTAACAATTCGTGCTTCAATCTTTTGTTCCTCATCTAAATCTTTATGAATGAGCACTCAGAGAGACGGTATCTCGACTTCAATGGGTTGCGTAGCCTCCATACCATATACTAACGAGTATGGGGTCATGCCAGTAGGAGTCTTCTCAATTGTTCGGCATGCCCATGGTGCGTTATTTAGCTTTTTATGCCAATCTTTGCCACCGTCTATTATTCTGTCTATAATTCCGAGAAGTCCTTTGTTTGTGGCCTCTGCTTGTCTGTTTCCTTGAGGGTAGTAGGGTGTGGAGAATTTCTACGTTATCCCAAACCTTTTGCACACCTTAGTGACCCTTTCAATTTTGAAATTGGTTCCGTTATTGGTAATGATTGACTCGAGAATGCCAAATCTGAATACAATGTTGTTCTTTATGAAAAGGGCAACATGCTGACCTTCAATTTTGACAAATGATGAAGTATTCTGTAGCAGTTAGCATGTAACTGTGGCCCTTCGAGGCTATTGGTGAAATCGTTCCGATGGTATCAAGACCCCACATGGCAAAAGGCCATATGGGCAGTGTTGAGTTAAGTGGTACTGACGGTGAATGGATGAGGTCTTCATATAGCTGACATTTGGGACACCTCTTAACAAAATTCCAACAATCCCTAGCCATGGTGGTCCAATAATAGTCTTAACGCTTGATTTTCTGGGCTAAGGCAGTTGCCCCAGAATGACCTCCTTCATTGTGTAATTCTGTTAATACTTGGTCGATTTCTGGATGGTCGAGACACCGCAAGATGACACCATCAAAGGATTTCTTGAAAAAAAGACACCTCTTATCAAGAAACACATAAAAAAACTTCAAGGGCTTCCTTATCATTTTTGGTGGCTTCGTCGGGGTATGACCCATATTTCAACAGGGACAAAACATCGTGGAACCATGGTTTTGCCTTGACTAGTACATCTGAGGCCACGAAAGACACTTCTCCATCATTCTCATTTTCTTGCTCTATTTCTTTTTTGATCATTGGTGGGGAAGGGTCATTCTTGTGCTTGATCTTTGGTGGCAGTGTGGTGACTTCTAAAGGAATATCGACCATCGAAGCAAGGGTGTTAGTGAACCGATTGTTTTCCCCAGTTACATGCTGGAAGGTGATTTGCTTAAAATATTTTATCTTCTTTTCCACCTTTTGTTGATAGGGTTTGAGCTTTTCTTCTTTAACCTTCCAAATCCCTTGAACTTGGTTTATGACGAGTAAGGAGTCACCAATTACTCGTATTTGCTGGATCTTCAATTCCGTGGCATTCTCGAGCCCGTCTATCAAGGCTTCGTATTCAGCAATGTTATTGGTACATGGGAAATTCAGTCTGACAGGTGTTGGCATTAACATTTTCTCGGGTGAGCATAGTAGAACCCCTACACCTGACCCATATTCATTCCTTACACTGTCGAAGTAAAACTCCCAAATTGATTCCTCAATTGTGAAGAGGTTTTTATCTAGGAGATCTGTGTTAACGTGAGTGTTATCTAACAGTGCGTGTTCAGCTAAGTGGTCAGCAATGGCTTGTCCTTTGATGGATTTTTGAGTGACATACTTGATCTCAAACTCACTCAATAACATTCTCCATTTCTCCAAACATCCCTTAAGGACTGGTCTTTCCAATAGGTATTTGAGTTGGTCCTTTTTTAAGATGAGTTTGACTGTATGAGATAAGATATAATGTCTTAATTTTTACATAGCCCACAGAAGCATTAAGCAATGCTTCTCCACATCCGTGTATCATATCTCATAGTCCACCATGGTTTTGCTTATGTAGTATATGATTTGTTCTTTTCCATGATAATCATATTATCCTAACATTACCCTATGGTCTTGTCTTTCATAGATATGTATAAGCACAGGGGTTAGTCTGGATTAACAGGACTAAGGATGAGATATTTAGTTAAGTGCTACTCAATTTGGTCGAATGCCTCTTAGCATTCATTGTCCCATATGAATGGGGTATCTTTCTTAAGGAGCTTATTGAATGGTGAACACTTGTCTGCCAGTTGTAAGATAAAACACCTTATAGCTTGTATGCGACCTTGCAGCCCATAGATTTCTCTGATGTTCTGAAAAGGGAGCATTTTGGTGATGGCCCGTATTTTGGATGGGTCCACCTCAATGCCCCTTTGACTTACTTTAAAGCCTAGTAATTTGCTGGATTCAACTCCAAAAGCATATTTTTGTGGATTGAGTTCGAGTTGATGTTTCCGGAGTCTTTGAAAATGGTTCTCAGGTTAGTGAGGTGATCAAACCTCACCTTTGACTTCACCAGGATGTCATCGACGTAGTCTTCCATGATGGTATGCATTAAATTGTGGAAGATGCTGGTCATTGTCCTTTGATAAGTTGCCCCTGCATTTTTGAGGCCAAAGGCATGACACAGTAGCAGTAGGTTTGCCATTGTGTTATGAATGATGTTTTGGTTTGGTCTTCTTCTGCCATGACGATCCGGTTGTAACCCGAGAAGCCGTCCATGAATGACAACATCTCGTGCCCTGCAATGTTGTCAATCAAGGCATCTATATTTGGTAATGGGAAATTGTCTTTGGGACATGCCTTGTTGAGGTCTCTGTAGTCGACACCCACTCGGATCTTCCCGTCTTTCTTGGGTACAATCGCTATGTTGGTTAGCCATTCTGAATAATCGATAGGGGTGATGAATTTTACCTTGAGCAGTTTATCGATTTCTTCCTTAATTTTGAGCTCAAGGTGGGTCTTTTGACGTCGGAGTTTCTACCTTACATGCTTCATCCCTTTGTTGAATATTAGGTGATGTTGCACCAATGTGGAATCTAACCCTAACATATCATTGTATGATCAGGTGAAGACATAACGATATTACTTGAGAAAGGAAATCAAGTTTTTCTGCTCCTCAGGAGATAGGGAAGCTCCAATCTTTGTTAACCTTGGGTTCTTCTCGGTTCCTAGGTTGACGTCGATTGTCTCTTCGATGGTAGTCGTTGGATCACCATCAAATCTCTTCTTGAACTGCTCAACATTGGAAGTGAGTTCCTCAAGTTAAGGGATTTCTTTAGACTCTTGGTTCTCTTGATCTTTGTTCAGGTTATCCGATTCGTCATCTTGAGTGTTTTGCACCATTAATAGGCTATCTTGAGTGTTTGCCGTTTTTTTAAAATTCTTTTCCTTATTATCAGTTTTATCATGTTTTAAGTTTTCAATGATTTTTGAAATATCACAAGAGGTGTCCCTTATGGGACTCGCAAGAGATATGTTGGAGACTAGACGCGCAGGGTGGGGTTAGGTGGCCACCCTGTGCCTATGTGACATTAGGACTTGAAGGCACCGCTGCTATTCTCGAGATAGGGGAGTGATTGACCAATTTTGTTCTTGGGTTCAAACAGACGAATGAACACGATTGGCTGTGTCAGAGCCAATTGTGTACATTTTCAAATCTAGGTTAGCAAAAAGGTCTTCAATTCCCAATTCTTGTGTGTGCTGAGGTGTGGAAGAATAATTATTCCCCGTTGGGGATTCAAGGATCACCTTCGACCATTTTGAAGGATGGGCATCGAGAGGGTTGAGGCTTTGAATGCTTCAAGATGCAAAACCCGGATAGCTTGAAGGATTCATCCAGCTTTGAAATAAGGTGAGAGAACACCCGAGACCTCTTCGATCCCCGTTTTCATTTTTACTTGGGGTGATTCAGAGATTTCCTCTGTTACGCCTTGCCCTTGACTTTCAAAGCCTTAGTCTGGCTAGAAGCCTTGGGAGACGAGCATGTGCCAAACCTCGAGGGACCCCAAACCGTATCGATGTTGACATTGGATAATATCTTCCATCGATGTGAAAGTTTATAAAATTTGAGGAACAGGGTCACTGGCCTCTAGGCGTAAGGTGATACAATTAGCTTGCTTGAAGGAAACAAGCAGGATTTCTTCGAGCTAGACTCCTACAGCTAGCTTTCTGTTATCTATACTAGAGCTTGAAAGAGAAGAAAGTTCGGCACATAACTTAGCGACGTCGTTCTTAGTTGGAAATTTGAGGCACTGATGGAGTGTAGAGGCCACCACGAGATTCTCATGCAGCCACGGTCTTCCTAACAACATGTTGAATGAGGGTTTTATGTCCAAGACATAAAACTTTATCCCTTGGACAATGGGACCGATCTTGAGTGTAAGTGGCAGTATACTTTCAGCTTGTTTCTAGGTCTCGTCGTACGCAGCGATATTGAGTTGACACGGCTTGAAGTCATTTGAGCTTTTGCCTATCTGCTTCATCTTTTTCATAGGGCATATGTTTAAGGATGCCCCATTTTCAATGAGTACCCTTCGTATCTCATATCCTTGCATGAAAATAGTGATGTGCAGTAGTTGGACATGAAAGTGGTTGAAGCTGGCTGGGATGTCATTGTTTGTGAACACAATTGGCGTTGGTGCCATCAACTGGTTGATCATTCTGCACAACTCATCTAGTTGTGTTGCTTGGGATGTACGTCTTAGCAAGGACTTTCTCAATCTGGGTCCTGTGTGTTAGTGAGTTGTTAAGAAGCTTTAAGATGGATATTTGAGCCTGGATCTTCCCCGAGGTGAGTTAGTAGATCATAGGTGGTTGCAGATCCTTGGGTTATTGTTTTTTGGTTCATGATCTTCGACCCCTGCTGGTTGTTTTGGCTTTGAGGTGTTTCCCATTCTTTATTTGAGGGTATCAACCATCAATTGGATGGATTTAAAGACTCGACTTCTTCGAGTTAAGGAGTCTACTTCACCTGCTGGAAGCTTAATAGGGTCAGCCCTTGTGAGAATGATGGGGTATTTAGGGTGTTGGCCCCTTATTTGGAAGATGATCCCTTTTCGTTGACCTCGACCATAACGACCTCTAACATATCATCTTCATCATATTGGTCCCACTTTAGTAGGTTGCCGATGTTCTGAGGTGACATGCTACCTTTTAGAAGGTCCAATAGATCTTCTTCGGGCTTTTGAAGGTAGTGTTCACCAGCAAATATGAATTGAGTCGGGTCATCTTCTTCATCTCCACTCTCGATCATGTGAATGACGACGTTCTCATTTGGGTTCTCTTGGGCTCCCGTCGTTCTGACCGTTGTGACTGTATTTTCAAGGAGAGGATTCTCAAAGATACCCATATTTTAATTAGGCTCTTCAACAGGATAATTTTTCGACGAGAAAGTGATACTCCCCCTATCGATCAACCCTTGAATAACCAGTTTCAAATGATAGCAATTTTGAGTGTCATGTACGTGATTCTAGTGCCATTTGCACCATTTGCTCTTATCTGTGACTTGGAATGGTGGCTCAGATGGTGGTGAGAGATAAACCATGTCTTTAGACAAGAATAATTCTAGTACTTTTTCTAATGGGTCTTTGAGAGGAGTGAAATTATCCTCTCGCCTTTAGTTGTTATTTTGAATATTGGCTCTCGGCAGACCCCTTTGGTTTTGGTTTTGATTGTTGTGCTAAGCAGCAAAACCTTGAGTTGGCCCGTTAATGACAATTTCATTGACCTGACTGGAAGCATTCCCCTTATTGTTGTTTTTATTTTGGGGAGTGGTTATTGGTTTATTCTCGGGCTTGGTGCTGAGGGGTGTTCCTTTGGCCCTTTCATGACATGCCACCCTCAATCATGGAGTCAAAAGAGTAGGGGATAAGACCTTGGCTAAAGAAGGTCTTGTATTCGAGAGCAGCATTTTCCAGGGCCATAGATATTTTGGCTGGGTCCATGAGTGGACATTCGATTACCTGCATTGTTGCCTCACAGAATCGATTGATAAAGTCCAAAGTTCTCGAAGGATTCTCCCGGGTTTTGTTTTGTAGCATTGAGTTCGCCCAGGGAAAGAGGCCTTGGTGTCGATCCACTATAGTGGGAAATGAATAGATTGAGTGATGTGCGGTTGAGTACTCATCATTCTTCGATGCCAATTTAGAGCCTCACCGGAGAATGTTTGTGAAAATATGGCCTTCAGTTGATTGGGCCTATCTCGTAAAGGTCGAACGGAGAGGAGGTATGCGTTAATATGGGTATCTGGATCGCTCTTCCCGTTAAACTTATTTCAGAATTTTGGGATGATGAATCCGAAGGGAAGGTTCTCCATGCCTCCGAGGGTCTCATGGACATAGGCCTTCAAGGGTAAATTTCTTGAATGCCCATTCTTACAAGCATATCTTGCATTATTTTCATGGTGCCTTCATATTAAGCATTCGATACAATGGTAAGCCTACTAGTTGGTGGGTTCCCAAGTGTAAACTGATGAGTCAAAGCTTGGGGCATATATTGGCCCGTATGGACCTGAGGTTGATGAGACGCAGTCACCGGGGCAGTTTGATATTCCTGTGCCTGAGGGATGTATTATCCCATAGGAGTCGACACTGGTTTGTTTACGATGAAAATCCGATTGATCTTCCAACAAAGATCTCTCGGATTTTGACACCTTAAACTGATAAAAATAATGTGGTAGAGAAAGTAGGACAAATTGAATTTAGATATGAGGGTCGGTCTGCCTAGAAACGAGCAGATCCACTCTCAGATCTGTGGCAGAGCCAGCATGATCCAAAACATTAAAACATGAGTTCAAAGCAGCAAATGGGCCAAAATTAAATAAAACAGTAAGAAGAAGAAGAAGGAAAGGGTAAGAGAACAATACGAAACCCGGTTGGATGGCTCAGGGCCCTGGAGCCTTCGAGGGCTCGCTCATATCAGAACCGGCATCCTCTTTGCCTCTCTGACTCAGAAGTTGACCAGAAGATCTCTGATTTAAAAGGGTTGTTGTGCCTTAGAGATGACTGAAAATGGCCAGGGTTTTTGGACTTATCCTTTCATGGATTTTGATTTCTCAAGCTTAGGGTTAGGGTTTTTAGGTTTAATTTTCTTTAAGTAAATGGGCTAGGGTTTCAATCTTCCTATTTTGAAGAAGTCCCCACAAACAGCCACGAATTTTCATATTTATAGATTGGGAATCGACTCAAAGGGGCAACTTACTATCACCAACAAATCTCTAGCCTGAATATGCCATTTTTGGGGTCCCAGCACTTGGTGACACCAATGGTGTTACCCATCCAAAATTAGTCAAATTGAGGATGACCCAAAATAGTTGGGGGACCTTTGGCATGCAGAAACTGCTGTCTTAAGGCAATCAAATCTGGGAAACACTGGCAGTGTCGCTCAGGTTAGGATTGCTACAAAATAGAAATTTCTGATGCAAGGCATATTCTGGTGCTGTCAAGATGCTGCCTACTAAAAATCATCCATTTTGGGTCAGTCTAGGCTGGGCGACACTGTTTGTGTCTCTAAAGCCAGGACTGCCCAAAATGGTAGATTCCTGTTCAGAACTGATTAGTGAGTTGTCTTGTTAAAAACTGACAATTTCGGGTCAAATTGGGGTGGACACCAGAGTCGCTCTGACCAAATTTAACCAAAATTGAAATTTGTTGGTTCAGGTGTGTAGTTCGAGTTGCTGTGAAGCTCTTAGAGAAAATTTGGGTCAAAAAGATTTATTTTACTTTTTTTGGTGATTGTTTTGGTAACCAAGGCGTCTGTAGGATTCTGTGAAAAAACAGGGTATTTGCAAGATTCTGGGTTACAGGGTAGGCAGAATGGCTCTAGATCATTGGGTAGGCAGTGTGGATTATAGTTTCGAGGGTTTACTAGGATAATGTGGTTCTAAAAGTTCAGGAAAGCCACAAAATTTGCCAGATTTAAAATAAGGTGTCTATAGTTGCCCCTCTTTGACACTCCATGTCCTTCAAGGGACAAGTGAGGGGCAAAGAAGTAGACACTTTGACATTCCCTGTCATTCGAGAGGTAGGTGAATGTTAAAGATAATGTAGAGATTTTAAATTTCTTCCTGATGTCACTGTTTGAAGATATTTTTCAGCACCTTGGGTCTCCGATGCGGAATCAGACAGAAGCCGATCAATAAAGCCTCGACATACAGTGGAATTCTTGATAGCATCAAAATTGCCCTAGTAAGGGTCAGAATCTTCCTAAGCACTCCAAAAGGCCACCTACCATGTTTCGTCGCAATCCGACATGCCTAAGGCAATGCAGACAAAGAAACAGTTTCACAAAAATTGGCCTCTAATACCCTGAAACGGACCCCATAACTAGAACTATATTTTTGGCATGTCAAACAGCTTGGAACCACCGCTATTAGATCTGACACGGTCGAAAACCCCAGGGGTCAAGTTTTGGCTTAAACAGACATCCTATAACACAGTTATGGGTGAAACATTAAAAAAGGGTAGGGCGCACGCTATTCCTGTGTGGCATCCGTGCACCAATCTCCATTAAAGGAGACTGGTGTGCACAGCCTCGGGTAGCAACTTTGAAGAACCATATCTCACTCGTCTTGAGTCTGATCGCCCTCAAATTTGGTGAGCGTGTTTGTCTTGTCAAGACGAGCGTTTTGATATGTGGCACGACTAGTGAAGATACCCAAGCAGGGTGAAAAACTAGAGAGAAGTTGGTAATTCGTGAAAATAGTGGCAGAAAATTCAATAGCAGCATGCCTCGCTCAAGCAGCCATATCATCGCGCTCGCGTACCTGATCGACACGAAACGAATTGTTTTATGTACGTAAGGTCCTAGGCTATGTCTGGTTTGAACTCTGCATATGATGAACGGTTGGATTCGGCACACAAAGGCATCAAAGTTGCAACAAATTTCGACCATCGAATTTTCAGATTCCGGCCAAAAACCCAAGACGATGAAATTTTCCAAACACGAAATCGATCTACATTTGTTGCAACTGTGACGACATGCTCAGTGTAATTCAACGAAGAAACCAAAGAAAACATCAAGAAACAAGCTTACTATCGATCAGAAGTTTTCAAGATCTATACAAATTTTGAGTCGCATGATCATGGCCTAAAAAGGTGATCTATGGCTCGAAGTTGGTATCAACACACAAGTTCTAAGGCAGCAGCCGAGACTGTTTTGGAATTTCATACATTATTTGGCAAGGAAAAAACAATTCGTTTGCACCTATTTTTAGAATTTCTTTTCAATTAATTAAATTGTAATTATCATCAATTTAGATAGTTTTTGGGCATATACCCATGTTTGGGCGCAATTCCATAAGTACATGGTAAACATAATTGTCAAAGGACCCTTGATTTTTTAATCTCATCAATAAAATTTGGTAGTTTTCACGTTGAAATTGTGGGCACGTCTTGAAGAAAGAGAGAGGAGAGAGAAGAAAAGGTTCGGTACCTTTTGGTGAAGGTAATTTTCTCTCTCCTCTCATCTCTCTTTCTCTCTCCTTTCTCCCAACTCTATCTCTCCTCCTCTATTCTCTCCATTTCTCTCTCCTTTCTCTTTCTTTCTCTCTCCTTTCTCTTTTTTCTCTCCTCTTATCTATCTCTTTCTTTCTCTCTCCTCTCATTTATCTCTCTCCTCTTGTTTATCTCTCTCTTTCCTCTTCCTTCCATAATCTTTTTATTCGCTTTCCTTCTCTGTCATATCTTTCCTTTCGTGTTCCTCTCTTTCCTTTCATTTTCATCTCTTTCCTTCTCTCTCCCTATTCTCTTCTTGCTCTTCTCTGTTCATACATGATGGAGCCTATCACCGGGTGTGATGTCTTCCTACTCTTGGAACATAAATAGTGAGCCGAGCCTTAACCCAAGTGGTGGGCCGGGCCTTTTTCAAAGCTCTCTTGTCTCCCCCTCTGTCGTGAACGGCAGAAGCTCGTCGCCGTCCATATTTTCTTTCTTCTTATTTCTCTGTCATGGACGGCAGAAGCTCATCGCTGTCCATATTTTCTTTCTTCTTATTTCTCAGTCATGGACGGATGAAGCTCATCGTCGTCCATGTTTTCTCTCTCTTCATAATTCCTGTCATGGATAGCAGAAGCTCATTATTGTCCATGTTTTCTCTCTCTTCTTAATCCTCTGCTATGGATAGCGGAAGCTCATCGCTGTCTATATTTTCTCTTTCTTCTTATCGCTATGTCATGGATGGCAGGTGCTCATCGCCTTCCATTTTTTCTCTCTCTTCTTATCTTTCTGTCATGGATGGTGGAAGCTCATCGCCATCCATATTTTCCCTCTCTTCTTAATCCTCTGTCATGTGCTGTAGAAGCTCATCCCCGTCAATATTTTCTCTCGCCTCTGTTATGGGTGACGAAAGTTCATCGCCGTCCATATCTTCTCTCTCCTCTGTCATGGATGGTGAAACCTCATCACCATTCATCCTTCTCTCCCTTTCTCTCTCCTCTATCATGAACAACGAAAGTTCATCGTCGTTCATGTTTTTTCCGTCGTCTTGCTCCTCTATCATGGATGGTGGAGGCTCATTGCCGTCCATGTTACCCTTCTCTTTTCTCTTTCTCCTTCTTCCTTCTCCCCCTTCTTTTTTCTTCCCCACTTTTTCTCTTCTTTGTCATTGCTCCTCTCTTCTTCTTCTTCTTCTCTCTCTCTTTCCTTCCTTATTCTCACATGCACGACATCGGTAGTACTGTGCATGCCTCTTTCTTTCTCTTCTTTCTCCTTTCCCTCTCGTTTGACCAAGAGAGGCTAAGTCAAATACTGCCATGGTAGTCTCGTTGTCTAGTAGTATTGCTGCTGTGTCGATCTTAGTTACCGTGCTCACCTTACTATCACGATAGACGAGTCATTGTGCTAGGTTTTTCAGTGATCGTTATGTCGTCTAGTAGTATTGTCGTGTGCTAGTCTTGTTACCATGCTCGTCTGCTATCATCTCGAGGTAATCACTTGCTGGTCTAGCTATTGCGTTAGTCAAGATACTTGGTCAAATTCCTATCTTCCCCATTCTTCTATTCTATCTCTTTCTTCTCTTTTCACCTATCCTCTTACTCTTTTTCTCTCTTTGAATGTGCAAGCCTATGTGCATTCGCTGAAAGACAAGGAGAGGTCACTTGACCCAATTGTCTTGTAAATTAAACGTGTATGAGTGATTGCAGAAACAAGAGAGTACAAGCCAAGGGAGGCGATTCTGAACCAGTTGTAGAATTGGGTGGCTTTCTTCGTCATCTAAGAGGGCGCCCACGCGAGCCAGCCCGATTAAGTCCCGAACTCACCTTAAATTCCTCTCTCATCGGTTCTTGAGCAAGGTTCTCGAGAGTGTGATCTCAAGTCTCGGGTTCCCTTGAAACCCGAGACATGTGCCACCAGGTCATCCCGACCAAGAGGGCAAGATCAAGGCACATAACCAGCTTGGACACTCCACTTGGACTTACTATCCCTTCATCGGATCGTCCTTGTTTGTTTAGTCTCTCCTTTGTTTTTTGTTTTTCTTCACACACATGGCTGCTAGGTTTTTTAACCCATTTATACGGATCAGGGATTTTCTCATCCTCACATTCGCGAGCGTCTCCTGAGAACAGGTTCCTCCAACTGCGTTCCTGACTTTCCTTTTGAGCAAAGACCCAGTGTCTAGCTCCCAGGTCTTAACCTGGATAGGCGTGAGAAGGGACTTACAAGTCCCTAATTCGCCATCTCTTATCCTTGGTGGGACTTCCACTAAGGCACCCTGCATTGGTAGTACATTTGCTACCACTCATAGCATGCACCCTATCATCGGCAAGTCACTTGTCAGTCATATTGTTGAGGTATGCTGGAAGGCTACCTAGTCCCTTTCCGCAAAAGGCAAGGAAGTCGTCTTTGCTTCTGTGGGTCGTCGCAAGGCTACCCCCCACATTTCTGCACCACCACAAGTCTCTATTCTTAGAGCCCCGACACATTGAGGCGGAGACCCTGAGGCTTCCACCTCTCGTACACACCCTAAGCTCGTGGGCAACTCTTACGTTACCTCGAGTTAGCGTTCAGGATCAGGCCTCCTAAGGTCGGGTCCTGTACACGCTATGCATGTGCATCCCACCACTCGAGGCAACGCCATCGCTGCGTCAACCTGAGTACACAGAAGACAACCCCCTCGTCCTCCTACTCTGTACACACTTATGCAACCTGTAAGGGATAGGCTTCCACCTATTCTCTTATAGACACCTGCTCGCAGTTCTCGACCTCTTAAGGCCGGACAGCTTGTTCGAGCCAAGGCTGACCCCAACGTCACCCGTGAATCTTCTTCAAGGGGTGTACACATTTCGCCATCACAGATCACCCCTCTCTCCCGACTCAGGAGTCGTTATGAGTCAACCCTTCTGCTGCGTGCCCCTCTTCTCTTGGGTAAGAACCTCCTACCCTGGTACTCAAAGACCTTACCTAAGAGTATTGTTTTGAACCAACCCCATCATATCGGTCATGCGTCTGGAGCCCATAAGAGGGCTCGGGGCAAAGACCTGATGGGAGATCAAGTCCTTCATCATCCTCAGCCCAAGATGACTCTAGTTCCTGTCCCACACCCATTACTTCATCTCATGGAAACGACTCTTTCTTCCGCAAGAAGGGCCGATCAGACACAATCACGATCACAGTTCTGACATGAGGGCCATCAAAACCACAAAGCTAAACATGATAGGGGTTTGTGAATTCTAACTAAAGAAGCAACCAAGACGGTCGAGGCACCCAGCTCTGACGACCCTCTTCACCTGAACCCCTTCTACCCTCTTCAAATGACAAAGCTTGAAGAAGAAATCTATCAAGCCTGCACTGTAGTCAGTGTCGCAGAAGATGACCCAACCACTCAGTAGCCACGGTCCCAAGACCATCAAGAACCGGTCCTCATGCGATTAGCATTCAAGACTCGAGTCCAGTAGGGGCATGCTGAGCCCTTGATGACCGATCTGTCGTGCGTGACTAGCCAAGCTCGGAAGCCCTCAACTGCACCTGAGGGTGACCTTCCTGGAGAAATAGTCAGCGTAATGGCTGTATACGAGCTTGATGACTCTCAAGAAGAGCACATGAATAGGTTCGAAGACATGGTGCGCGCAATGATGGAGACATTTAACAGCATGGAAACCGTGTGACATTCGACTAACCACGAGGTAAACTTCCATCACTCGGATGATTCACCTGCCAAGCGGCCTCCCCTTCCTGCCTCACATGACAATTATGTCCCGCACCCCATCTCATAGGCAGACATTGACGCTATGGTAACCTATAGTTTAAAAAGCAGATAGATCTCAAGTATGCAGGGAGCAATGCTTGACCAAAAGGCGTACCCCTCTTACATTGACCAGGTTCCGTTTTCCTCAGACTACAAGAAAGGGAAGTTTCCCCTATTCAATGGTACAACCTCTCCACACCAGCATATCGCCCATTTTCAAGAAGCATGTCGAGAGACAGCGGCTGACGGGAGACTCCTTCTCCATCAGTTTGTTGAAACCCTTGATGGCCCGGCTTTTCAGTGGTATGCTCGGCTTCCTCCAAACTCATTACATACTTGGGAGGAAATGGAGAAACTGTTCCACCAACTCTTCTATGAAGTTGAGAGAGAGGTCCAAACCATCGAGCTTCTCACTTTGACCCAGGAACCCGATGAACCCGTCGATCAATTCATAGCAAGATGGAGAGATTTGGCTGCTCGCCATCCTAATCCTATGCTTAAGAAGGAAGCAGTTCAAACCTGTGTGCGAAACATGTGACCTGAGATTGCTCTACATGTTGAGGCCTCCAATCCGACCTCTATGCTAGAGCTCATCTCTAAGTCAGTTTGCATAGAAGCCTGTCACACCACCATGGTGGGTCACGATAACAGTGTGCAAGCTCAGGAAACAATTGGGGCAATGGTAGCTCTCGGACCAATACCCGGGGCAACCAACAGAAAAGGGTAATCAGCACAGCCGTCACTGTCAACGATCTAAAGAAGGCTCCCTCCCAAACTTTGGACCTCTCCAAAGGAGTAAAAACAACGAAAGAGCCTCAGGTAGGCAAACAACAACAATCATACAACCGGTTGCCCCCACCTGCGAACCTCAATCGAGATGATTGTTGGACCAGACATAAGAATAAAGTCTACCCCTTTGAAAAGAAATGGGTCCCTACACTGCTCCGATTATTACGTGAACCAATCATGATCGAGCTGCCAGAGACCAAGTTCCCTGATCAAGCTGGACTCAATTCCCATGCGAATCACTGTGCTTATCATCGGAGGATAAACCACCCCACAGAGGATTGTTACACGTTAAAAGACATCATTGAAGCCTTAATCTAGCAGCGTCAGATAAAACTTGAAGAGCTAAAGAAGGCATTTAGGGCAGCAGAATCTTCCCATGCATTGACGGTCTAAGAGAAAGACAAAGCGCCCGATCTCCTTCACGCCTTTTTCTTTATGATGCTTCAAGAAGGCCCCGTCACACAAAAACTGGCAAGGCAGCCCCGACGCCTTGCTTAGGAAACTGAGAACCATTGGTGCCTATACCATGAGATATGGGGCCACGACCTGAGTGAATGCTTCAGTTTCCATGATATAATCACGAAGAAGATACAGGGATGTCAAGAGCCTTGTGACATTTCAGAAAAATATCCCCAAATCACTGTTCACTAGTGTGAGAGGGCCTCCCGACACAAGACCCCTGTAATGATGATTCAGATCCTGCTGAACCCTCAACTTCTCAGCCATCGATAGTCCACCACGGGTGAAGTAGACTCAAGTCCTTAAAGCGAGAAGCAGTTCATCAAGCTAAGGCTATTCATAAACCTATCAAGACAAATCAAACACTTCTAATGAAAACCAGGAAGTTACAGGCACCAAGAGCTGCTTGTCGGAGAAACAAGACTACTCAACCACCAGTTGAACAAGAATTTCTAGGACGTCTTCCCCCATTGCCAACGTTACTAGACTTTATCCCCGACGCGATCGTCCTTCCTTTATCATCTCGTCAAGAGGATGTCCTTGAGCCATCTTCTCCTCAGGCCACGTTCAGTGATGATGTTAAAAGCACTCCCCAAGGGTCTAAGTAGGGGAAAGACCTAAAATACTCTCTGCACATGTACAATTCTAGTGATGACGTAAAAAGCTGCCCAAATTGGTCTAATGATGGGAATGACCTTAAAAGTTCCTCACCTACTAAGACTGTTTCCTCTTCTTCTTCTTCTTATTCTTCCCCCTCCTCTTTTATGTCTCATGTAGGTACAACCTTGAAATATCCAGACTTCGAGGCTCTTGACAGAGAACTTGAAGGAATCCATATAAGTAGGACGCAACAGAGGCGGTTGAAAAAGATGCTAGCCAAGCAGCTGGATTCTTAATAGTTGCTAACGCCCTGGCGGCTCGAGCCAAATCAGAGCCATCGTCTTCCACAAAGAAGCACAAGAAGTCAATGCCAAAGAAACCCTAGTGGCCTCCTGAGTCTGACTTTGAGTAGAGGCTAGGAGAATCATGAGGGCACAACCTCTATTCTTGAGAAGTCTGTCACATGGTGCAAATCTCAAAAGCATCACCCAGCACGGGACAAATGAGCTTGAGATCGGCGAAAACATTGTAACCTCCACCTCAGAAGCCAGGCATCTTGAAGTTTCCTGGTCCACCACTTCTCCATCACCCAAATACTTCAAGCAGTATACCCATCCTCCAGCTCCCTGGGTTCCTTCCTCGCCCAGATACCTTGGGCAATCCACCCATCCTCCAATTCTCTGGGAGCTCGCTGGTCCCATGTATCCAGCCACCTCCTAAGTCGCAACCTCAAACCTCCATTCCTTTAAAACAACCTCGATCACCCAAACTAAGCCGGCTACACAATCAAGTCAGCCAGCAGGCCAAAATAAACCTCCTGCACCCAAACTTGTTCCTCAACCTACTATACCACCAAAACCAGTGGCAGAGTTAGGAACACAAAAGGCAGAAGAGGAAAAGGTGAAATATGATGTGATAGGGCACTTGAGGAAGCGTCCAGCCCTTCTCAACATCTATGATGCTCTCATGCTCTCAAAGGACTATCGTATGGCTTTGGTCTAGGGTCTTTCCGATCAACCTATTGAGGTGGACCCATTGATCTTGAGCGGATGTATGACGATCACCATCTTAGAGGATGATCTACAATTGGGAGAAAAATTTCACAATCACCCTCTCTTCGTGACTGGTGAATTACGTACCCTATCAATCAAATTATGTTGCATTGAGGGTCAGCAGTCAACCTTATCCCAAGGAGAATCCTCACTCGGTTGGGATTAGGTCTGAAGATCTCGCCCCAACGCATATCAGAGTTCAGGGATTCTACTAGTCAGGAGAAAAGCCGGTTGGTATCATCGGCCTTCGTCTCAAGATTGGTGAATTAAACGACTATGCTCAGTTTCATGTAATCGACACTAATACCTCCTACAACATCCTTCTCGGCCACCCCTGGCTCCATGACCAGGGGTGGTTTCCTCCACATTGCACCAGTGCTTCAAGTATAGTCGAGATGGGAGATAGCATACGGTCTATGCTGATAAAAGACTGTTTCCTGTAGCCAAAGCTCACTATGTTGATGTCAAGTATTACTTCACAGATTCAGTGTCGTCCCAAAAGCCGAATGATGGTGATTACAAGTCTGTGAGGAAGATAGAGCCTTCATCTCATGAAGATGTTTAGGACATTGGGCGAACACTGGTGGACATGTTCAAAGAAGAGGAAAGACAGGGCAAATTCTCCCTCTAACTCGCCTTCATCCTATCATGTTATTCACTACCCTTGAAGAAGCTCCGTCTCTGCCTGAAGATGAAGCTTCCCCTTCTGCTTCCAGTCCAGAGCCACCTTTGCAAGAATATGAACCAGAGTTTGCTCCTGAGATTGAGGAAGCCATGGGGATAGAATTCCTGGCTTCGAAGGTTACCTACATGCCAAACCATCAAAAAGTACTGCATATCCCTATTCCACTCTTGAAAGCAGAAATGGCACGCCAGCCGTCGCGGAATATTTTTCAAGCCCCAGTTGCTATAAGCATGGAGGATGCTCCTCGTCCTACCGCAGGGTTAGTTCAGACCAGTAGTCAGCCACAAGTTCTGTGCTTCCTTGATTATGTGGTAGGAGAGCAGTTTTCTCGCCCTCAAGAACAGGATCCCTAAGCAGAGTTAAGAAGCAAAGTTCACAATCTCCAGAGCCAATTGGAGGTCATGCATGTGTCTTCAAAATATCTAAAGGAGTTCGTGTCTGAGACCAAGAGTTATAACGAGCTTGCACCTCGAATGGAGGCTAAAGCCCCTCCCGATTATACTATTTATAGTGAGCAGGCTCATCAAATAATGAGAAAAATGAATTATGAGCCTTTTTCCTATCAAACGTTAAGGGGAGAAAAAGCAATTGCTCCCCCTTTCGAAGTCATTGAATCCATAGCAGCTTGTCGCAAGACGAAGCAAGGCATAGGGTATTCTGTCTTGTCCCCTTGAGACAATGAACATTTTGAGAGGCGGTCAAGCCCCAAAAAGGAGTAAAAGAGGTGCAGCAAAGTAAGAGAAGAATGAAATCATGCAGTGAAATTAGCCAGAAAAGAAAAAAGAGGAATTTCATTTATGAATTCAAAATTTTTACAAATGCTGACAAAGAAAGGACACTCTAAAAAAAGATCAATGATCTTATTGATCTCTGCTCTGGATGCTGCAGAAGAAGCCTCGTCATGCTGGATATGCTCCTTCAACTTGACCACCATTTGAGCCTCCTGCTCCACAGAGATGGTTTCCGACTCGATGGTGCGACTGAGCTCTGATAGATCCTCAGCCAAGGAGGCATCCAAGGCCTTTCTTTGAATCATTTCCCTCTCAAGATCGATAAATTCATTCTTCAGCTTTTGTATCTCTGCCCTTATGCCTATCATCCTCTAACATAGGTGGTAGGGAAATCGGCCCCTAGCACCCCGTACACATAATGGATAGGGAATGGAGTCTTAATGTCCCCAGGAAAGGATTCTCCTCCGAAAAATCCGTTGCCCCCCTCCTTGCCTTTGAAAGCTTCCCCCCTGGAGATGGCTCCCAGTCTGTGGTAAATGTTGCATCGAACTGGTTGAGCGAGAGCGTATTGGCATCCCCTGGCCATATCGCAAGCTACATAGAATGTGCCTGGATGGATGTCATCTGCCCCTCCAGGAATAACGAATTTCATAAGAATAAGGCTAGGTAAGGGGCCAAGAAGACGGAGTTATCACTGGTCTCAGATTGATAGATGGGAGGCATCCTCTTTATGACTGCCTTCCCCCTCTTTCTTGAAGTACCTCGACCATCCTCGGGGTAATCCCCACAAAAGAATTTGACCCATTCAGTGAAGGTTACCCGACCGTTGCTAGACTTGGAATGAAGCAACTGATATATCACAAAAAATTTCTGAAGACTAGCAGACGGTTCCTCTCCCCCTAGCCTAGCACCACCAAAGATGACCGAGTTTTGAGGCACGAATTCGTCATACATTGCTCTAATCAATAGAAGGCTGTCAATGAAGTGAAGATCCAATAAGGAGATTCTTGCCTGCCCATGCCCAAGGAGCCATGTGTTGCTAACATGACTCCATGTCTTCAGCAGTACCTTAACAGTATTCGAGCACCGATCATAATAATCGGCTGAGCATTGAACTGATGCTAGTAAAGAAGAACACTCAAGAATGCTTCTGTGAGACCTTAGCACCTACCCTATTAAATATTGGTGCTCCCCTTGCACATGAAGGCCGACAGAAGACCACATCAGCCCCTTGGTCTTCGCCATTCTCTTCCCCAATGTGGGCAAATTGGCCTCAGAAGCTATATTCCTATGCATGCAATGAAGGAGTGCCACCCCTTCATCGATACTGATGTTACCGTCATTGTCCCCCCGGACTTCAAAGCGAACTGGGTCGGTAATAAAAGTAACATTGAGAGGCAACTCTGGCTTGCACAGTTCATTAATGAGTGAAATTGGCTTGCCCCTCATTAGACTCTCACTAGGAAATTCACTGGTGCTGACTTCTCCTCCCCTTGGAAGGTTCTTCATGTTAGGGATTATGTGAGAAGGCCCAGCCATCATATAAGGTTTAAGGACTCACTCCTTTGCTCGAATCACTAAGGGACATGCTAGTGCTGACTGGGTTCTTAGAGGCCCAATGTCGATTGTTTTCGTTAATACTTAGTGCCTGCTGTGTTCGTTAACGTCTAGTGCCTGCTATGTTTGCCAATGCCTAACGTCGGCTTCGTTCACTAATGTCTAGCACTGACTGTGTTTGCTACCACTCAACTCCAACTGTGTTCGCCAATGCCTAGCGTCGATTGTGTTTGCTAACGCCTAGCGTTGGCTGTGTTCGCCAAATGCTTAGTGCCGACTGTGTTCGCTAATGCCTAGTGTCGGTTGTGTTTTAAAGGACTATCGCCGCTCGTGTTCAAATCTTTTGCATGTGCTACAGATTGTGCATGTGTCACCTCGAGCCACGGTGTGCCACCTGACAACTGCCGACCATGACGTGGCCTAACGCACGTCTCACATGTGTGGACTGGCAGCTGTTCACCTCCCAGAGACTAATCGCTGATAGTGACTGTTCGTCTCTTTGTGACCTCTCAGTTTATCGCTGGGAAACTCCTCTCTTTCATCGAAAACCCACTGCAAGACCTTTCCCTTTCCTGCACACTACCGAAAAACTACTAGAAATCGGCGAAAGTTCCCAGGCAACCACCTGCTGCAACTTTCACCCTTTTTCCCCTTCTCCGGAACCCCCAAAACAACAGCAGGAATCCTGACAACTCTCAATGAACTCCCTATTTCCCTCAACTCCGGCCACAGTGACCCTCGTGAAGGCACTTATGCTTTCTTGCCGGTGTTTTCTCTTCTCAACCAAAGTTTCTCGTTGCTCATTGTATTTCCTGTAAAGCTCTATGTGCTGGCCGAAGTTCTTGCCAGAAGCTCTCACTCACTGTTAAACAATTAGCCTTAGCCGTTTTACCTTCGGTGAAATAAAATGTGCTATGTCCCCTTATATAGGCACAACTTCCTTGAAGTTCCCACCACAAATCAGGAATGCCAGTCAGGTCCTTGAAGGCCAAATGACAATGGATCAGACTGGGTTAGGCTCGGGCCCGAGGCTCGAATGGAAGCTTACCACCTCCCATGAAACTCAAGCAACAGGGACCAGACCGTGTCGGACTTGGGCCCAAGGACCGAACACTAACCTGTACTCAGCGACAATTGTGTTCTCGATGACCCAGCACTGGCTGTGATCTCAATGACCCAGTGCCGGCTGTGTTCTCAATGGCCCAGCGCCGACTATGTCCTCAATGAGCCAGCTCCAATTGTGTTCTTAGAAATTAACGTAGGCTGCGTCCAGCGCTGACTGTGTTTCCAAGTCTACCGCCGTGTGTGTTGCCACTGTGCACGCTAACATCGCAGGTGTTATCTCCACCCATGTTAAGCATCGTATGTGTGAATGCTACTACCATTCAAGTCCACCGCCGTGTGTGTTACGTTACTTATGTTAGTGCCACGCATGTTCTAGCGCCTCATGTGCTAGAACCTGGTCATTGCTGCATATGTCTTTCCACTATCCCCAGTGGAGTTGCACCCAGGCTGTGACTCACGCTCCCCAATGGAGTTGCACCCAGGCCGGGACCAGTCATCCCCAATGGAGTCAGGAGCCGGCCACTGTCCCTCATCCCTAGTAGGAGTCACACCCGTACTACAACCCATTATCCCCAGTGGAGTTAGGAACATTCTTACCCCTTCAACCCCAGTGGGTCTATTTCACACCAAGTCCTTATTCCTTGGCGACCTTATCCACAAAGGGGTCGGATTACCTTCTATAAACCTATTCTCCACGGAGTCTCACTTTTTACCCCTTGAGAGTCACACTCACACCCTAATCCCCAGTGGAGTCCACTTCCATTAGCCACTCCTTGTAGGGCCACCATCTCCAACTAAACCCTCTGCTTGTGTATGGTCTTAACCATTTTATCCCCAGGGAGTCAGAGTGTCATACATGCTTATATTCCCCATGGATCTTCACCTATATGGTGACCCACACAATGGTTTATGCTACATGACCCTAGACCGCACAGCCATGGTCCGTGCTACATGGCCTTAAACTGCACAGCCATGGTCCGTGCTGCATGACTTTAAACTGTAGTGGAGGTCTAATTGCATGACCTTAAACTTCATGGTCCAAGCTGCATGACTCTAAATTGCACAACCACGGTCCAAGCTATATGGCCTTAAAACTGTAATGCACATCTTGACAGCATGACGTTAAAAGGCTTAGCATCATGGTCCAAACTATATGACCTGAAACTGTAGTGGAGGTCTAGTTGTACGACCTTAAATTGCATAGGTCTAATTGTATTGCATGGTCTGTGTTGCATGACTCTAAACTACACAGCCATAGTCCGTGTTGCATGACCCTAAACTGCATAGCCATGGTTCGTGCCGCATGACTCTAAATTGCATAGCCATGATTCGAGTTATATGACCTTAAACTATAGTGCACGACCTGACCGCATGACATTAAAAGGCTTAGCATCATGGTCCAAACTATATGACCTTAAAATGTAGCAGAGGTTTAGTTGCACGACCTTAAACTGCATAGGTCTAGTTGCACAACCTTAAATTGCATATCCAAGCTACATGACTCTAAATTGCACAGCCACAATCCAACCTATATGACCTTAAAACTATAGTGCATGTCATGGCGGCAGGACGATAAACTGGTTTGCCTAGGTTCCGGAGGCATGACCTTAAACTCGTCCCAACACAAGCGCACATGCCTTTTACATGCCGCTTCAAGCACGTCTTCCCTAACAAACCCATCCATGTGCGCGCACCACCTTCATAATTCCTCAATGAATCCCTTCATTACCATTTATCATTCCTCAGTGAGTCTCACATGTGCTCACAAAACGGCTAGCCACCTCACCACCCATACTCACTGTCAACTTGTGGGCACCACTTTTCACCCACTATTCACACATCATCCATCTTTCATTGATAACCTCGTGTCATTTCCCCAAAGTGAGTCAAAACCACCACTATACTCACTCTGTGGCCTCAACAGACTGCCATCCATCTCCACTATGGTTCAGCTGTATGACCTTAAACTGTAGTGTACGTCCTGGCCGGTTGACATTAAACTTCTTCGCACAGGTCCGAAGGCATGACCCTAAACACTCCTTCAATAAAAAAAGAGAAAAAAAATGGGCATGGCGTATCCCTGGACAAGGGAACGCCATGAGTAAAAATGATTGACAGGCATAGTCATGAAACCATGAGTAACAGAGTTCCGTGAATAAAAATTCGGGCACAGTAAAAACCAGAAAGGACACCGTGAGTAAAAATGGAAAAATAAAGGTGGACATGGCCGAAAGGTCATGGGTAAAAGAGCCCCAAATAAAAAGGAAGTTCGCGAAGACCGTAATTACGACGCTGCTTCCCAAGTCCAAGTGAAAATCCGCAAAGGACACTTAGACCAATAAACATGTTGATGCAACATTGACCTCCACAGGCAGCTTCAGCCCACATTCAAAGATAAAAATCTATGGTGTCACAATACCAAGACCAAAAAATACAAGCTTCAAGGAAAGATTCCAAAATTTTTTTTCCAGTCATAAAAAGGACTCGAAGGAGAAGACTCCTCAAGAAGGCAAGACAAGTCTCATAATGAAGAGCATTATTCCCACGAGGTCACTAAACGCACTTCAAGATACTAAAGACGCCTCAAGAAAGCCAAACCTTGCACCTGTTATGTAGCAACAGGATTGAGCCCTTAGGGGACACCTCGGACAAAGAAGAGAGGTATCCTGCTTGTTGAAACTGCTAGCAGTGAGCAGGGGTTATACCCAAAGCCGGTCACCTCAATAAACTGAGGTACCCTATTCGCTAAAACATTCTGATGCACAACGCAAATGGACGTCAACCAAAGGCCCTCTAGCTTACCATCCAGAACAAACAACATCCCTGACGAAATGTGAAAAATGCCCTTCAACATGGCACTCGACTACCAGACGGGCCTGATTCTGACCAACGAGGTCCGTACAAAATTCCCAGCTGTCAGGATCACAAACAGTCCATGCTAAGGTGAGGACTTTGATAAGATCCCTCAAAACAATCTCATCTCCCCGTAAAGTCTCCACGGATGGATCTGTACATTGCATCCAAACATCTGATCATCCTAGTTACAACATTATGTGGATCTTCTCGGTGTTCATGTGGTCTTGTGGCTAAAAAGAAAAAGGTAATAAAGTCGAAGGAAATTTTTTGAATGTTGTCCTTCTCACTTCTCTCGAAGCACAACAATAGGTGGGGCAAGCTGTTTGAAGACATTTTTCAGCACCTTGGGTCCTTGATGCCGAATAAAAGAGAAGCTAGTCAATAAAGTCTTGACATACGGTGGAACTCCTGACAGTCTCAGAATTGCCCCAAAACGAGTTAAAATCTTCTTAAGAATTCTAAAAGGCCACCTGCCAAGTTTCGTCTCAATCCGACATGTCTAAGGCAACGCAGACAAAGAAATGTTTCAAAAATATCAGCCTCTAGTACCTTGAAATGTACCTCGTAACTAGAACTATATTTTTTGTATATCAAACAACTATGAGACCACCGCCATTAGATTCCGTACAGTCGAAAACCCCTAGGGGTTGAGTTTCGACTTAAACAGATATCCCAGGACAAAGTTATGGGTGAAACATTAAAAAGGGGTAGGCCGCATGCTATTCCCGTGCGACCTCCTTGCACCAATCTCCATTAAAGGAGACTGGTGTGCACAGTATCGGGTATCAACTTTGAAGACCCATATCTCACTCGTCTTGATTCGAATTGTGCTCAAATTTGGTAAGCGTGTTCGTCTTGTCAAGACGAGCGTTTTGATATGTGGTACGACCTGTGACGATACCCGAGCAGGGAGAAAAACTAGGGAGAAATTGGAGATTCGAGAAGATAGTTGCAGAAAATTCAGCAGCAGCACGCCTTGCTCGACCAACCATAACACAGCGCTCGCGTAACTTATCTACGCGAAACCAATTGCATTATGTATGTAAGGTTTGAGGCTATGAATTATCTGAACCCCGCGTACGATGAACGGTTGGATTTGGCACATGAAGGCGTCAAAGTTACTGAAAGTTCCAGCTGTTGGATTTCCAGATTTCGGCCAAAAACCCAAGACGACGAAATCTTCATCCGGACACAAAATCAAGATGCGTTTGTTGAAACATGACTGTGATGGCCTGCTCAGTGCAATTCAATGAAGAAACCAAAGAAAAACATCAGGAAACAAGCACACTATTGATCATAAGTTTTCAAGATCTATACAATTTCGTGTCGCATGATCATGGCCTAGAAACGTGATTCGTGGCTCGAAGTTGGTATCAAATCGATCGTCATGATGAGCCCGACAAGAAAGCAATCATCTTTTGGCCAAACGGGCGTCGGAGGAACACCAAATCATCCATGGAGATCGCACAAGTTCTAGGGCAGCAGCAGGGACTGTTTTGAAATTTCACACATTGTGAGGCAGGGGCAAAACAATCCTTTTGCACCGATTTTTAGAATTTCTTTTAATTCAGCTAAATTGTAATTTTCATCAATTTAGATAGTTTTTTGTCATACACCCATGTTTAAGCCCAATTTCATATGTACATGCTTAACATAATTGTCTAAGGACCCTTGATTTTTTAATCTCATCAATAAAATTTGGGAGTTTTCATGTTGAAATTGTGGGCATGTCTTGGAGAGAGAGAGGAGAGAGAAGAATAGGTCCGATACCATTTGGTGAAGGTAATTTTCCTCTCTTCCTCTCATCTCTCTCTTTCTCTCCTTTCTCTTATCTCTTTCTCTCTCCTCCTCTAAGGTCTCTCTTTCTCTCTCCTCTCTTTTTTTCTCTCTCCTCTCTTTTTTTCTCTCTCCTATCTCCTCTCGTCTATCTCTTTCTTTCTCTTCCTCTCATATCTTCCTTTCTCTCTCCTCTCATTTATCTCTCTCTTTCCTCTTTCTTCCCTAATATCTTTATTCACTTTCCTTCTCTCTCTTCTATCGTTCCTTTTTTTTCCTCTCTTTCCTTCTCTCTTCTATATTTCCTTTCTTTTTCCTCTCTTTCCTTCTCTCTCACTGTTCTCTTCTCTGTTCATGCAAGGCAGAGTCTATCACCGGGTGTGATGTCTTCCTACTCTTGGTAAAAAAAAGTGAGCTGGGACTTAACTCGAGTGGCGGGCCAGGCCTGTGTCAAGGCTCCCTTGTCTCCCCCTCTATCATGGATGATGGAAGCTCATCACCATCCATGTTTTCTCTCTTTTTATTTCTCTGTCATGGACGGCGGATGCTCATCGTCGTCTATGTTTTCTCTCTCTTCATAATCCCTGTCATGAACGGTAGAAGCTCCTTGTCGTCCATATTTTCTCTCTCTTCTTAATCCTCTGTTTCGTCCATATTTTCTATCTCTTCTTATCCATCTGTCATGGATGGCGGGAGCTCATTACTGTCCATATTTTCTCTCTCTTCTTATCCCTCCATCATAGACGGTGGAAGCTATTCGTCGTCCATATTTTCTCTCTCTTCTTAATCCTCGATCATAAGCGATGGAAGCTCATTGCCATCCATATTTTCTCTCTCATCTGTTATGGATGGCAAAAGTTCATCATCGTCTATGTATTCTCTCTCCTCTGTCATGGATGGCGGAAGCTCATCGCCATCCATGCTTCTCTCCCTTTCTCTCTTCTCTATCACGGATGGTGGAAGTTCATCGTCGTCCATGTTTTCTCCCTCTTCTTGCTCCTCTATCATGGATGACGGAGGCTCATCGCTGTCCATGTTCTCTTTCTCTTTTCTCCTTCTTCCTTCTCCCCCTTCTTTCTTCTTCCCCCCGTTTTGTCTTCTTTCTCATTACTCCTCTTCTTCTCCTCTCTCTTTCCTTCCTTCTTCTCACATGCACGACATTGGTAGTACTGTATATGCCTGTCTTTTTCTCTCTCCTTTCTCCTTTCCCTTTCATTTGACCAAGAGAGGTTAAGTCAAATTCTTCCATGGTAGTCTTATCGTCTAGCAGTATTGCCGCTGTGCCGGTCTTAGTTATCGTGCCCTCCTTACTGCCACGATAGGCTATTCATCGTGCCAGACTAGTCGGTGAATGTTCTGTCGTCTAGTAGTATTCCTTCCTTCTTCTCACATGCACGACATTGGTAGTACTATACATGCCTCTCTTTTTCTCTCTTCTTTCTCCTTTCCCTTTCATTTGACCAAAAGCGGTTAAGTCAAATTCTTCCATGGTAGTCTTATCGTCTAGCAGTATTGCCGTTGTGTCGGTCTTAGTTATCGTGCTCTCCTTACTGCCATGATAGGCTATTCATTGTGCCAGACTAGTCGGTGAATGTTATGTCGTCTAGTAGTATTGCTATTGTGCCAGTCCAGTTACCGTTCCCATCTTGCTACCACGCTTGGGCAATCACTTGCTAGTCTAGCTATTATGTTAGTCTATCCATTTGGTCAAATTCCTATGTTCCCCATTCTTCTATCCTATCTCTTTCTTCTCTTTTTACCTATCCTCTTACTCTTTTTCTCCCTTTGAATGTGCATGCCTATGTGCATTCACCCAAGACAAGGAGGGGTCACTTGGCCCACTTGTCTTGTAAATTAACCGTGTGAGTGCGATTACAGAAACAAGAGAGTACAAGCAAAGGGAGGCGATTTTGAACCAATTGTAGGACTGCGGGGATTTCTTCATGATCTAAGAGGGCACCAACTCGAGCCAGCCCAAGTAAGTCCAAAACCCACCTTAAATTCTTCTTATCGGTTGGTATACATGTTCTTGATCTTGAGCAAGGTTCCCCAGAGAGCAATCTCATGTCCCGGGTTCTCCTAAAACCCGAGACACGTGCCACCAGGTTATCCCGACCAAGAGGGCGAGATCGAGGCACTTAACCAATCACGTGGTCAGAGGGCGCACCAACTAATCCCTTCAAGTCATTACGCTCCCGAGCTCACCCACCTAGGGTGTTTTCATCCTGGGGTTTTCTATGCGAGATGTCGATGAGTTACACAAGCTCTAAAATCGAGTTGGATTTTCTGGTCATGCCACTTAACTTCAGGGGTTTCACAGTTTGAATTTTTTTTAACCCTGACATCTTCTTTTATTTCCTTAGGGTTTCCTAAGGCTTTCTTAGGAAAAGGCTTTCTATAAGAAGAGACTTGTCTGGCCGATTCGGAAGAGAGAGATGAGGCAGCAACACGGTAATCGTGACAACGCGGTAATCATCATATATGGGTGTTCAAGCCCCTTCATTTTTTTAAAATTCTTTTTTGGAAATTTTGAAGATAAGGGGGAATTTTAAAATAGAACCCAGAGCTTGGACAAGTCACGATTTTAACAAAGAAATTAAAGTTTCTGAAAATACAAGACATATAGTGTAAATTTTAAGAAGAGAAAGATATTTCGAAAAACAAGGTTGGTTAGCAGTTTTAACTCCTGCAACCATATAGCCCTCTAAGCAGTTTAGCGTCATGCAGTGATGGACCATACACCCGACCCTTTTATGCCATAAGGGGCTAGACGGAATACACCTGAACCTTTTCCGTCATACGGGGCTAGACGGAATACACCCCACTCTTTTAGTCATATGGGGCTAGACGGATTACACCTGACCTTTTATGTCATACGAGGCTAGACGTTGAACCGGATACACCCACCTTTTATCTCATACTGGGCTAGACGTTCTCCTGTCTCGGCTTTTTTAAGTCGCACAAGTTTGACGTTTTCCTGTCTCGACTCTTTCATGTTGCACGAGTTTGACGTTTTTCTTGTCTCGGCTCTTTTATGTCCCACGAGTTTGACGTTTTCTAAATTGAATTTTGGTTGGCAGTTTAGGCTCGTGCCATCAACTAGAATTTTCTTTTTGACTTTTCGAAATTGCTCGACAATTTAGACTCATGCCACTAAGGAGCGAGTTAAAATTTTTGAAATTGGCTAAGATGTTTGAAAACATTTACACCCCATTTTAAATCGAGCAAAATATATGGTTTTTCTGAACCTTTAGAACAACATTATCCTAGTAAACCCCCCAAACTATAATCCACACTGCCTACTCAATGATCCAGAACCATTTTTCCTACCTTGTATCCTAGCATCCTGTAGATACCTTGTTTTCACCCAGAATCTTGCAGACGTCCTGTTTTACCTAAATATTCACCAAAAATAGTAAAATAAGTTTTTTTGACCCAAATTTTCTTTGGGAACTTCACAACATCCTAAAATACATACTTCATTTAACAAATTTGAATTTTTCTCATATTTGGTTTGGGAAACACTGGCAGTGCCGCCCAGCCTACACTGGGCAACACCACTGGTGTCGCCCACCAGTGTGGGCGACGCCACCAGTGTCGTGTCCAACCCAATTTGACCCAAAATTGTCAGTTTCTTGTAGGACAACTCACTAATCAATTCTAAACATAAATCTTCCATTTTGGGCTGTCCTTGCTTGGGCGACACTGCCAGCGTCATCTAGCTTAGACTGACCCAAAATGGATGATTTTTGGCAGGCAGCATCTTGACAACACCAAAATATGCCCTGCATTAGAAATTTCCCTTTTTGAATAGTCCTGACTTGGGCGACACTGCCAGTGTCGCCTAGATCTGACTACCCAAAAACCGTAGTTTTCGCATGCCAAAGGTCCCCCATCTAGTTTGGGTCAAATTTCCTCAATTTGAGTGGTGTCGCCAAGACCCGAGACCCAAAAAATGGCATATTCAGGCTCGTGATTTGCTGGTGATAGTAAGTTACCCCTTTGAGTCGATTCTCAATCTATAAAAATGAAAATTTGTGGCTGTTTGTGGGGACTCCTTCAAAAGAGGAAGATTGAAACCCTAGCCCCTTTGCTCAGAGAAAGTTAAACCTAAAAACCCTAACCCTAAGCTTGAGAAATCAAAAGCCATGAAAGGATAGGTCCAAAAACCTTGACCATTTTCTATCATATCTAGGGCACAACAACCCTTTTAAATAAGAGATCTTCTGATCAACTTCTGAATCAGAAAGGCAAAGAGGATGTCGGTTCTGATACGGGCGAGCCCTCGAAGGCTCGGGCCATGTGGCCCGATTTGGTATTGTTCTCTTACCCTTTTCTTCTTCTTCTTCTTACTATTTTATTTAATTTTGGTCAGTTTGTTGCTTTGAACTCGTGTTTTAATGTTTTTGATGATGCTGGTTGTGCCACAGATCTGAGAGCAGATCTGCTTGTGTCTAGGCAGATCTGGCCATAGATCTGAAATCAATTTGGCCCACTTTCTCTACCACATTTTTTTTATCAGTTTAAGATGTCAAAATTCAAGAGATCTTCGTAGGAAGATCTGTTCGATTTTCATCGTAAACAGTTTGGCGCCCACCGTGGGGCACTTCAGGCTTGATCAAAGTGTCAAAACACGAGTTTTAGATACTGTTTTTCTCACTGTTTTTAGTCCAAACAGGGTCCCAAACTCGGCTGTGACCAGGACTCACGGTTTTGACACCTCAAAACCCTATCTTGTCTGGGCGACACCAACATACGGAAAACCGTCTTTGGATTTGCCTAAAGCCCAGCCTGCGAGGGCGACACCGCTATTTGTCCGGGTGTCACCACACGTGCCGCCCAAATTTAGAAGTCTTAGAATCTTCTGAGACTTTGCAGTCTTTTTCCAGGGACTCTCTTGTGACTGTTCAAAAAATTTTAGATCAAAATAAAATGTTTAAAAATAAAAAAAAATATTTTTCTTAATACAAGTTTATTCTATCTGCACTTTTCTATTTTTACTTTATTTTAATTTATTTCATCTGAAATATTATTTTCTTGCTTCTGCAAGTTTATTGTAACCTTATTTCATCAAAGTTAAAAAAAATTAAAAAAAATCTTTTTTTTTTTGGGCGACCCTAGCGGTGTTGCCCAGCTTGTAAGGGCAACACCAATAGTGTTGCCCGGGCGGCACCACACGTGTCGCCCGGTTGCAGTGGTCCCAGAAACTTCCTGGGACCCCACATGCCTCTTCTAAAGGCTTTGGCTTCTTGTTCACCAATTTTTGGCTTAAAATCAAATTTAAAAACAAAATGTAAAAAAAATATTTTGCTTCAGATAGGTTTGTTTTGTTCCCGGCTTTTTTATTTTATTTTAGTTTATTAATTTTGATTGAAATCATGTTTCCCTGCTTTCACCATGCTTAGTTAACTGTGTTTCATCAAAGTTAAAAAGATAAAAAAAAAAATACATTGAGGGTTGCTTGCACCCTCGTTGAAACGTGTCCCATTCGAGTGACCCTCGACTTGGGTCGCGCTCGTCTTAGCACAAATTGTGCTTGGTCTCACTATTTTGACTGTACCTTCTTAAGAGTTTCTTACACCTCCATCTATACTGTGCTTCGAGTAAGCTTCACCTCGAAGCGCGCATTATTAGGCACGACTAGTGCCTGGTTAGGTGCCTCGATCTTACCCTTTTGGGTCGGGATGACCTGGTGGCATGTGTCTCGGATTTCAGGGGAACCCAAGACTCAAGATCGCTCTCTTGGAAACCTTGCTGGGAAACAAAGGCAGGTATACCAACCTATGAGAGAGGAATTTTAATGTGAGGCGGGACACACCTCACTTGGGTCTATGACTCACTCAGGCTCACCTCACTTGGGTCTATGACTCACTAGGGCGCTCTCTTCGATCATGTTGGAAAGCCCTCCAGTACTTCAACTGGTTCAGAATCGTCTCCCTTGGCCTGTACTCTCCTGTTTCTACAATTACACACACACACAGTTAATTTACAAGACAAGTGGGTCAAGGGATCCCACCTTGTCTCTAGGCGAATGCACACAGGGTGCACATCCAAAAGAAGAAGGAAAGAATAAGAGGACAAAAATTGTGATGATGAAATGAGAAGAAAGAGATAGAATAGAGGAGAGAGAAGAAAATAATTTGACCAAGTGGCTAAACTAACATAGTTGCTAGACCAGTAAGTGATTGATCCAGCATGATATCAAGATGGGCATGGTAACTTAGTCCGGCACGGCAGTAATACTACTCAATGACATAATGATCACCAACCAGTCCTGACATGATAGCTAGCCTGTCATGGAAGTAAGACGAATATGGTAATTCAGACCAGTACGACGACAATACTATTAGACGACATGACTACCATGATAGTGTTAATCTTAACCTTCCTTGATCAAACGAGAGAGAAAGAAGAAAGAAGAGAGAGAAGAGACATATAAGAGAATAGAAAGAGGAGAGAAGGATAAGAATAGAGAATAGAGAATAGAGAGTAAGGAGAGATAAAATAGAATAAAGAAAGAGAGAAGAGGAAGAGAAGAAGAGAGCAAAAGAAAAGAGAAGAGAGAGAGGTGAAAAGAAGGGCATAAAAGAGCAGAGGAAAGAGAAGAAAAAGAAAGGAATATAAGAGAGAAGAAAGGAGAGGAAAAAGAGGAGGGAGAAGAAAGAGAAGGGAGATGAGAGAGAAGGAAGAGAGAGAAGAAAGAAGTAAGAAGAGAGAGAAATAAGAGGGGAGGGAGGAGAGAAACATGGATGGCGATGAGGTTCCACTATCCATGACAGAGGAGGGAGAAAGGGAAGAAGGATGGACGACGATGAGGTCCCGTCATTCATGTTCAAGGAAAGAGACGAAAGACAGGAGCATGGACGGTGATGGGGCTTCGTCATCCATGAATGAGGAGGAAGAAGAGAGAAGAAAGCATGGACGGTGATTAGGTTTAGCCGTCCATGACAGAGGAGAGAGAAAAAACGAAGGCATGAACTACGATGGGGTTCCATCATTCATAACTGAGGAGAGAGAAAAGGAAAAGAATCATGGACGACAATGAGGTTCTGCTGTCCATGACAGAGGAGAGAGAGAAGAAGAAAACATGGACGACAATGGGGTTTCACCGTCCATGAGAGAGGGGAGATAATAGGAGAAGAAACATGGACGACGATGTGGTTTCACCGTTCATGACAAAAGAGAGAGAGGAGAAGAAAATATGGACAGTGATGAGGTTCCACCGTCCATGACAGAGGAGAGAGATAAGGGAAATTGGACAAAGGCTCGGCCCGTCACTCGGGTTAAGGCTCGGATCAGTGTGTGCTCCAGGAGATTGAGAGTAGAAGGAGGAGAATGTCATGGTTGGTGATAGACACCATCATGCATGACTGGAGAGAAGAAAGAAAGGAAAGATCAGAGAGAAAGAAGGATAGAGAAGAAAAAGAGGGGAGAGAAAGAAAGAGAAAATAGGAGAGAGAAAGAGAGATAAGGGAAGGGGAGAGAGAATGAGAGAGAAAAGAGGAGGGGAGAGAAAGAGAGATAAGGGAAGAGGAGAGAGAAAGAGAGGAGAGAGAAAGTTACCTTACCGAAGGATACTAAACTTTTTCTTCTCTCTCCTCTCTCTCTCCCAAAGACGTGCTCACGATCTCAAGGGAAAACTCTCAAATTTTATTCATGAAATCAAAGACTGAGGGAAGCCGTTTACAATTAGGTTTAGCATGTATTTATAGAATTGGGCCCAAACATGGGTGGATACCCAAAATCTAGCCTAATTGATGATAATTACAATTTAATTGAATTAAAATAAAACCTAAAAATGGGTGCAAAATGATTGTTTTGCCCCTGCCCAATAATACGTTAAATTCCAAAACAGTCCTTACTGCTGCCTTAGAACGTGCATGATCTTCCTTGGATGATTCGGGGTTGCTCCAGCATCCATTTGGCCGAAAGACGATTTCTTTCTTGTCGGGCTCGGCATGATGATCGATTTGATACCAACTTCAAACCACGGATCTCGTTTTTAGGCCATGATCATGTGACTCAAAATTTGTATGGATCTTGAAAACTGTAGATCAATAGTGTGCTGGTTTCTTGATGTTTTTCTTTGATTTCTTCACTGATTGGCACTGAGCAAGTCGTCACGATCGCGTTGCGACAAACACAGCTCGATTTCATGCTCAAACAAAGATTTCGTCGTCTTGGGTTTTTTGTCAGAATCTTGAATTTCGATGGCCAAAATTTACAACAAATTTATTGGCTTCGCACATGAAATTTGATTGTTCATCATATGCGAGGTTTGGACCAGACGTAGCCTTGGACTTCATGCATGCAATGGAACTGGTTTCGCATTGATTCGTTATGGGAGCGCCGTGATTTGGCCGCTCGAGTGAGGCGCGTTGCTGCTGAATTTTCTACAACTGTCGTCACGAATCTCCAACTTCTCTCTAGATTTTCTCCCTACTCGAGCATTGTCACGGGGCGTGCCACATATCAAAGTGCTCGTCTTGACGAGACGAACATGCTCACAAAATTTGAGCACGATTTGATAAGTAACGAGGAAGATATCGGTCTCCAAAGTTGCTACTTGTGACTGCAAACCAATCTTCTTTAATGGAGAATGGTGCAGGGAGGCTGCACGGGAACAGAGTGCATCCTACCCCTTTTTAATGTTTCACCTATAACTTTTTTTTGAAGCGTATGAATAAGCCGAAACTTGACCTTTAGGGGTTTTCGACCACCACAGATCCAATGGCGGTGGTCCAACAATTGTTAGACGCACTAAAATAGAGTTTTAGTTACAGGGTCCATTTTAAAGGCTGATTTTTCAGAAATTGTTTCTTTGACTGCATTACCTTAAACATGTCGGATTGCGATGAAACTTGACAGGTGGCCTTTTGAAGTACTTAGGAAGATTTTTACCCATTTTGGGGAAATTATGAGATGGTAAGGAATTCCACTGTATGTTAGGACTTTATTCACCGACTTCTCTTTTATTCTGCATCAGGGACCCAAGGTGCTAAAAAATATGTTCAAACAACTTGCACCACTGAATGTTATGCTTTGAGAGAAGCAAGAAGGATAAAATTCAAAAATTTCCTCCGCTTTATTACTTTTTTCTTCCTAGCCATAGGACCACATGAACACCGAGGAGATATCCACGCAATGCTGTAACTTGGATGCGCAAACGTTTGGATGCAATGTAGAGGTTCATCCGTGGAGACCTCGAGAGAGAAGAGACTTTTGAGGGATCCTATCAAAGTCCTCTCCCTCGCATGCATTGTTTGTGATTCAGACAGCTGAGGATTTTGTATGGACCTCGTTGGTCAGAATTAGGCCCGTTTGGCAGTGAAGTGCCATGCTTAAGGGCATTTTTTGCATTTAGTCTGGGTTTGATTGTTTTGGATGGTCTGCTGAAGGGCCTTATGTTGGAGGCCGTCTGCGTTTTACGCCCGATTTCCCTTGGCGGGCAGGGTACCTAAATTTATCAAGGTGACCAGCTATGGGCACAACCCTGCTTCTTGTTAGCAGTTTCAACAATCAGAATACCACTCTTCTTCGTCCGAGGTGACCCCTGGGGGCTCAATTCTGTTGCTGCATAACAAGTCCAAGGTTTGGCTGAATTGGATTTCTTCGAGCACCTCCAGCATCTTGGAGTGTGTTAGTGACCTCCTGAGAATGGTGCTCTTCTTCATGAGACTTGTCTTGCCTTCTTAGTGAGTCTTCTGTCCTTCGAGTCCTTTTACGAATGGACTCAGGCTGTAGGAATATTTCCTGGAAGCTCATCTTTTTAGTTCATGGTATTGACACCAGGGATTTTTCTTTTGAATGTTGGCTGAAGCGGCCCATGGGGGGTGCGCTGCATCAACCTGCTTATTGATCCAAGTATCATTTTACAGATTTGCACTTGGACTTGGGAAGTGGCACCGTAGAGACGGGTTTCACCAACTTCCTTTTATTTGTGGCTCTTTTACCCATGACCTTTCGGCTATGTCTATCACGACCCCGCCCTTTGACCCCTGCAGGAGGACGACATAGCGTGGGATCGCGACCAGAGGTCACTAATGTCACTCAGGGGGGAGTGGCTCGACGCATAAAAACACGGAATCGAGAGTAAACCATGAAAGAAAACAAGAATAAAACCATTCATCCCACAAATATCAATCCATAAGATACAACCATTTCTATCATTCATTATCAAAAGTGTTTACAATTTCTTCAAGGCACTACGGGCCCAAAATACACAAAATGAATTATACATCATATAGATGAAACCACCGAAATATACTGTGAAGGTCTTCGGAAGACGGCTTCTCAACTTCTTAATTTCAAGCTTCAGACCCTCAAAATACCACCCATCTTTAGCGTCGATGCCACCACCCTTTACTCTATAGTTATGAGATTAAGATGAAATGAGCTAAAATTCCAATAAGCAGATCTACATCATTGCATGCCAACTATCATGATAGTGATAACAATATGTAATGCATATATATACGTATATATATACACATGTATCAAATGAAGTCCCTTAACATGCTTTTCAACACTCTAACAGTAATGTGATAAATGCAGTTCAATATATAATGCATAAGTCACAATTACCTTAGTTAAAGCAGAGAAATAAGGACATAGATACAATTAAAAGTTCATGCAGAAAGCGTAAATAAGACATGCAAACAGATCTATTTACTCCTGAAGTAGAAGTCATATCGGTCAGGGTAAGCCAATCCTGAACTTGGGACTTCTACCCTCACTCAGGAGGAAGGATAATGATAAGTAGATGTCCCACTTCGTAATGCCCTCATACACACACACACACACATCACCATCGTGCTTTGGGGTTTCGATAGGCAGAGGCCTTGCAAGACACAACCCTTTCCTTATGCCCTTCTGGCGAGAGAGCGTTACACTACCATTAGGTGACCCAATGCGTAGTGCCCACATAGATCTGGGGGGTGCGACCCTCCCAACTACTCACATCATGAGTCTCGTCCTATCATGGGGAGTCAGGGAAAGATCATAGCTGTCGGCACCATCATTCACACAGTAGGTACCCTTCCCAATAGGCACTTGTCAGCACCATCATTCACACATTAGGTGTGCATTCACATATCACATAAGCACCATGATGCCATCATTCACATAGTAGGTATCCATTCATATATCACATAAACATCATGATATTATCATTCACACAGTAGGTATCCATTCACATATCACATAAACAACATGATACTATCATTTACATAGTAGGTATCCATTCTCATATCACATAAATAGCATGATACCATCATTCACACAGTAGGTATCCATTCTCATATCACATAAACAGTATGATACCATCATTCAGACAATAGGTATCCATTCACATGTCACATAAACAACAATATCACATTTTGATAGTGGCATATCATATTTAAGCTATATTATGATGGCAGTACCATGGTATTAATAACATCATTCCAATTAAGCCATCCTGCTTAGTTTCCTGCCATCAAAGGCAAAGACAAGCGCTCACCATTAGGGTCGTAACTTTTAAACCGTTTAGATTTTTAAGGTGATTCTGAAACCAATCTCTCATTAAAAACACCTATCCTTCAAATGGAATTGGTTTGAGGACAATAGGACCCCATTTGACCTCTTAAAGGTTCAAAGAGGTGAGGGTTAACTAGCTGCACCCTGTAGTGTATAGTGGACAGCAACGTACCCTGCTTCATATAACTATAACTTTCAAACTAAGAGGTAAAGTGTGATGGTTTCAAAATAAAAGTTTAGGCCAAGACATATATATTTCAAAGCATTTGGATTCCGTTTAGTGGTTCAAAGGCATATGCCAATCCAGGTGATAGTTCTGAATTTTATCAACACTGCCCACAATGACATACCTTCATAAAATGAAGTATAACTTTCAATCTAAGAAGACTTTCAAAATAGTTTCTACATGAAATTTTTAGCCCATTAAAGTATTTCAAATGGCTATGGTTTGGCCAAAAATGAACTTCGTTTGGTTAGTTAAAATCCGTGACTACAGTGGTATTAGTGAAAAATCCAGGAAAACAGTAAATAATGATATACCTTCTCATTTTGAAATATAACTTCATTTTTGTAAAGACTTTCAACAATAGAAAAAAATGAACATTTTACTAGGCTCGTATATCTTCCCAATGGTGGTGATTTGAGGACAATTGCATCCCATTTGGCTGTTTGAAAGTCTCTTTTAGGAACACACATGTTCTTGGAATTTGACAGTGGCATATAGCATATCTCAAGAACACATTCCATGGTCTTCATTCATGGTGAGGAACATGATAACAACCATTCAATCACAATGTACACACATAACATGCATTGCTCACATAATCTAAGAATCATACATTCAGTCTTAGTATCCACTTTCATTATAGAACAAAACCTCCAAATTTTAATGAAAAAGGCATAAGGATTTTTCTACATCACATACACTTTCCTTGCGTATTTCACATGCATAAACTCCCATGCATCCTTACAACTACCATGCCATGGCGATAGATCCATTTACCTAAATAACAATGGTGCCTTCTCCAATTCTCTTCACATAGCTCTCACTTGCCCAACAATGGCTACCCTCCAACAGTCACTTCTTCCAACCTTGTGTCTTAGAGAGAGAAATGAAGTGAGGATGAGTGGTATTGGTGAGAGAAGAAGCTTAAGTACTCTTGAGGGTGGGGTGGCTGCCCAAGTGGTGTCAAAGGACTTCAAAATCTGGACAAGTGGCACTCAAACAACATGCATTCAATATGTGGCATACTCAACTCATGCAAGTCCAAGACCCAGCCTGCCCTACACACAACCCAGCCGGCACTGTACACAACCCAGCCGGAGCTGACACTCAACCCAACCGACGCTAGCACTTTCTCCTCTTCTCAGCCGGCGTTATACACAATCTAGCCGTTGCTACACACAATCCAATCGGTGCTAGCATTCAACCCAATCGGCACTGACACTTTCTCCTCTTCTCAGCCAACGCTGCACACAATCTAGCCAACGCTGCACACAATCTAGCCAACGCTGCACACAACCCAACCAATACTGGCACTCAACCCAATTGGTGTTGACACTTTCTCCTATTCTCAGTCGGTGCTGCACACAATCCGGCCGACGCTACACACAACCCAACCGACACTGAGCTCTTTACATTGTCGGGAAAATTTTGGGTCGTCACAACGTCCACCCTTATTTTTCTATTTTACTCACGGTGCCCTTTCAGGTTTTCACCATGCTTAGGTTTTTATTTTATGAAACTCTTTTACTCATGGTTTCGTGATCATGTTCGTCCGTCATTTTCACTCATGGCATTCCCTTGTCCAGGTATACGCCATGCCCGTTATTCTTTTTTTTTTTTTTCTGTGAAGGCGTGTTTAGAGTCATGCCTTCTGGGCTTGTGCGAAACCTTTTAATATCATGCGGCCAAAACGTGTACTATGGTTTAAGGTCATACAGCTGAACCATGGTGAAGGTGAATGATGGGGACCCATTAGCTTACGGCGAGTATGGATGGTGGGATGGCTAGCCGTTTGTGAATGTGGGTGAGACTCACTGGGGAATGATGAATAGTAATGAAGGGAGATGGATTTTCTTGGGAGTTGATGAAGTGCGCACACGGACAGGTAGGTTACGGAAGGCATGTGTGAGGACGCATGTAAAGGGCACATGCGCGTCTATGGGAGCATATTTAAGGTCATGCCTCAAGGACCTGGGTAAGCAGTTTAACGTGATGCGACCAGGATGTGCACTATGGTTTAAGGCCATATAGCTTGGACCATGACTGTTCATTTTAAAGTCATGCACCATGGACCATGTAGTTTAGGGTCGTGCAACTAGACCTTTGTTACAGTTTAAGGTCGTATAGTTTGGAACACGGTTATGTATTTTAAGGTCATGCCGCATGAACCATGCAGTTTAAGGTCGTGCAACTAGACCTCTGCTACAATTTAGGGTCATATAGTTTGGACCATGGCTATGCATTTTAAGGTCATGCAGCTCGGACCATGCAGTTTAAGGTCATGCAACTAGACGTCCGCTACAGTTTGGGGTCATATAGTTTGGACCATGTAGTTTAGGGTCATGCATCTTGACCGTGGCTGTACAGTTTAAGGTCATGCAGCACAGACCATTGTGTGGGGTCATCATGTAGTTGAAGGTCCATGGGGAATAGAAGCATGTATGACAATCTGACTCCCTGAGGATAAAATGGTTAAGAATATACACAAGTAGAGGGCTTAGATGGTGACCCGGCAAGGGATGGCAAATGGAAGCGGACTTCATTGGGGATGAGGGGGCAAGTGTGCCTCCTTGGGGTAATAGATAAGACTCCATAGAGAATAGATTTATGGAAAGTAATCCGACTCCTTGGGGATAAGATTCGAAAGGGTCTAAATGAGGATAATGACTTGGTGTGTAACAGACCTACTGGGGATTGAAGAGGTAAGTATGACTCTTTTTAGCATACACCTAACTCCACTTGGGGTGATGGGCTACAGGACATGTAACTCCACCGGGGATAGTGGTAGAACACACAGGACGGTAACAGAGCCTAGCATAAGGGCACATAGGGTGGTAGCACATGCACGGTGTTAGCATGAAGAGCGTAACACACATGGTGCTAGTCTTGAGCGGCGTTAGGCACCAATTCACACGAGTGACGCACGCACAGTATTGGGCAAAAATTACACAGACAACGATGGTGAAAAGTTACATAGACGGCGCTGGTCACAAGTTACACAGACGACGTTGGTCACAAATTACACAGACGACGTTGGTCATAAGGTACACAGACGATGCTGGTCACGAGTTACACAGACGACGCTGGTCACAAGTTACACAGACGGTGCTAGTCACAAGTTACATTGATGGCGCTAGTCACAAGTTACACAGACGGCGCTGGTCACAAGTTACACGGATGGCGGTGATATGTGTTCGGGCCTCAGGCTTGAGCCTAACCTGGTTCTGGTCCATTTGACTCTTGGTGTTGTGTGGGCGGCAGTAAAACTTTGTTCGGGCCTTGGGTCTGAGCCCGACCTAGTCTGGCCCATTGTCGTTTGGCCTTCAGGGACCCAACTGGCATTCCCATTTTGTGAGGGGTACTATCACGACCCCGCCCCCTGACCCCTACCGTTCCCACCGGAGGGTGTATGATTTCGTGATCCAAAGGTAACAAATGCTATTCAAGCCAGAGTGGCGCGTTGCTTTGATAAAGTGGTGATTCAAGCAGACCAACAAAGCAAAGAAACACTAAACACAAAAGCCCAGAAACAGGATAAAAGTAAAACTAAGATTTATGTCATTGCATAACATCTTGGGGTAATACAATTGTTCAAGGCATAGAAGGACTAATAACAAAAATACATAGTTTCAAAAATGACAACTAAGAACATGGCCCATTACCGATAAGCACATACAAGCAAAAGGTCCTTTTCATAAGTACAAGCCTTCGCCAACCATATAGATCTCTCCCGACGGGCAGTTCTTTAACCTGCAACTTCTACTTTATAGGGATGGAAAAAGAGGAGTGAGCTATAAAGCCTAGTAAGAGGATCTAGTAGTTATGCATATGTGATATATTTATACATGCATCATAAAGAATTCTTTTATTGATAAACAATCATAAAGGAAAAAAGCATCTAGTTAGCAATCTTATCCATGCACTCATTTCATATGGCATATCAATATCATGGTCAGCATAAAATCAGTGTCACTACAAATATTCATAGTCACATATTTAATTACCAACCACTCACTTCTTAGGTTCACCTACTCCCTAAGTAGAAGCCCTATTCATTAGGCTGAGCCAATCCTATTATTTAGGACTTATACTATCACTCGGGAGAGAGGGCAATGACAAGTGGGTAACTCCACTTCATAATTCCCTCGCACTCACGCACTCCATCCCTAGCGCGCTTTAGGGCTTTTGATAGGCACTTGCCTTGCAAGGCTCGGTTCACTATTTTCTCTTTATAATACACTGACTTTCGGGGTGCGCGACCCACCGATCATACTTTTCACCTAACTCCCCTCCTATCATACAGAGAGTTGGGGAACATTGCCGACCTTACTCAAGTCACATTATACCACCATGGGTAACTCGTGCGTAGCGTCATTGAATCACTTCACTATTATCAATCACAATCAAGGGTCATGCTTAAGGCATGCCATCATATCATACTTAGCATTCATCACTTTGGCGCTTGCGCCTTTCACATTGCCAACACATAGAATTTCACTATTTGACATTCATTATATGGCATTTCCAATTAGCACATGAATATCATATGGCACTCATTAAATTGCATTCGCACTTATTCAACACATGAATATCACATGGCACGCACTAGATAGCATTCACGCTCATTCAACACATGAATATCAATGACACTCACTGGATAGCATTCGCACTTATTCAATACATGAATATCAGATGGTACTCACTAGATAACATTCATACTTATTCCACACATGAATATCATATGGAAATCACTAAATAGAATTCATACTTATAACATGCACGATTTCTGGAAAGTTCTATCAATAGTGACATAATCCCCGTAAGATAGGCGTAACTCCCAATCTAGGGATTCTTCAAGAAAGTCTTTACAAGCAATTTTAAGTGCACTCGTAAACCTTTCAAATGGTGGTGGTTTAGAAGAAAAAGGATCTCTTTTGGTCAATCAAATTCGATGACCCCGTGACATCAATTTTGAGTTCCTAAGAAAGTTATCCACGGTGACATATCTTCTTGTTTAGTAATATAACTCTTAAATTAGGGGGAATTTCAAAAGGAGCTCAAAATGTTATTTAAGCTTACTTATAAGCCTTTAAAATGGCTATATTTTGGAAGAAAATGGACTTAATTTGGTCGATCAAAGACCATGGAAACAGATATATCAATTATGTAATTTCTTAAAACTATTCACAGTGGCCTACTGGCACATTTTGGAGCATACCTTCTCATTCGTGAAGAATTTAAACATTGTTAGAACATGAACTTGGTAGTGGACGCACACACAGTTCAAATGGTGTAGTTTGGAAGAATTTTGACACTTAATGGTCATTCAAATTCTTTGTGCAGGTAGACGATAGTGATTGGAATCTCTACAGTTTGTTAACAGTGACATATTCTTACATACTGAAGTATAAATCCTAACATGTGAAAAATATCACGATTTAACAAGATTAAAAGTTTTAGTAGACATACATAGCTTTCAATCAAGACTTAATTGAGCTCATTTTTTTGGTCACTGAACCATTAGATACAAAAGCACCTATAGTTCTGGAAATTCATTTTCCCCCTTTTTCTTTCCCCAAGCTCTTAATACATGACTAAGCACAAACCATCCACAGTAATATCTTTCAACCCACAATTGATAAAAATTCACCATTTACTCTATCTAGACTAAATTCACAGGAATATTTGGCAAGCAATATTACTATTCACAGAGGTTATACAATCATGGACTCTTGCACAAAAATTTCAAGGTTCTAAGCTCATTCTTACATATCCATGCATCATGCATAAAAAACTGAGATTACACACTTCCAAATCCACTTATTAGATGCACAAAACTCCCAATTCCTTCTTCTACCGTCCTCTTTAACTCTCCCCCTGGCTGCTCTTATAGTGAGCTAAGGGAGCCTCCTCCAAGTCCTTCAACTTGTCTTAAAGAGAGAGAAAGGGTGAGAGAGTGTGGGTGGAAGTGGCGTGAGGGGAGAGGAAGAGGGCTTAAGTATTCCTCAGGTGGCAAGTGGCAGCCCAAGGTTGACAGGTGGCGAGCCACTCTCATGCAGCTGGGCAAGTGGCAAACATTGGCCATGCACGACAGTGATGCAGCCAATGCTACGCATGCGGCGATGCGCAGTAGGTGCTACCCTTCAGTTCACTCTAGCGCGGCATCGTTCTCTTGTCACAAACGGCATTGGTCCATCCTCACATGGCGTTAGCCTCCTTGGCATGTGGCATTACTCCCTTAAGCGCGTGGCCCTAGCCTCCTTGTGGTGCAGCGATACTCCCTTATGGTGCGGTGTTAGCCTCCTTGTCACGCAGTGATACTCCCTTACGAGCACGGCGTTAGCCTCCTTGTCGCATGGCGTTATTCCCTTACACGCGTGGCGTTAGCCTCCTTGTCACGTGGCGGTACTCCCTTACACGTGTGGCATTAGCCTCCTTTCCACGCGAGGATACTCCCTTTTGCATGCGGCATTAGCCTCCTTGTTGCGTGGCGATACTCCCTTACACGCCCGGCTTTAGCCTCCTTGTGTTCGCTCACGCACTGCGCTGCCTCACTCTCACCCCTCCAAATGGTGCTATCCCTTCGCTTCTCAGCCGGCATTGCCACCCTTACACTACAGGTGGCACTGTTCAACACTCCCTGCTGTGAGGGTGACTTAGATAAAATTTTGGGTCGTTACAGGTATTGCAGGGAAATGTCGTCTATATAAGGGGGTAAACCCCTTCTTTCCACCATTTTACAGAAGGTTAAGCTTCAATAAGTTTTAATCAGCGAGAGAGGGAGACTTCCTGGTTAAGGGACTCCGACGAGAGCACAAAGTTCACAGGCGGTTGCTGCAAGTCCGACAAGAATTACGACAAGAAAGAGAAAGCTTCAGCTAGGTAGAGAGAACATCAACAAGGAAGGGAGAGCATAGGGAACACAAGGGCATTTGCTAGGGTTGTAGGCGTTTTTCAACGAGGGTTGCTACCTAGGTGAGAAAAGTGGGGAGCTCATCGGAGTCTAGAGATTCCATCAACAGTCTTAGAGTAGCTGAAAAGGGGGAAAGGGGTCCAAGTTGCAAGCAAGGAGTTGTCAGTGAACTTCCACCTGCTTTCGGGGATTTTGGTAATTTTCCACTGTCGGGAAGAAGAGGGGAAGATGCAACAGTGGGTTTTCGGTAATTGGAGAGGTTTCTTGGCGAGAAACCAAGAGTCACAGGACAGTGAATGGTCACTGGAGGCGAACAGTCATTGGGAGGCGAAGGGCCATAGGGCATCTAAACTGTCGTGGCAACTGAAGGGTCACGGGGAATTGAAGATCACTAATATTCGAAGGAGCATGAATAACCAAAGGGGCACGAGAACCGAAAGACCACAAGGAATTTAATCGTCACTGGGGAGACAAAGGGTCACAGGGCATCCGATCGATCACAAGCCAACACACGCGGCGATAGGTTGCACATGACGCTTGTCATGAGCGGCGATAACCATGCCCCCATGCCCACTCGACGATCGTTTCATGAACGACGACAAGTCATACGCAGCTGTGGTCATGCTCGGCGATGAGTTGCGCATGGCGATGGTTGCGAACGACGCTAAGTCATGCACGGTGATAGTCACATGCGGTGTTAAGTCATGCGCGATGTTGATCACGCATTGTGCTAAGTCTTGCGTGGTAATGATCACTCACGACTATGACTTGGGTAGGCAAAGGGTGGTATCCAATGATAAGGGCCAGCTAATGAAGTCTGTTGGAAGCCAAGTCCTCCAGCACAACTGTGAACTCCATGTTGTTCTGTGGAAGAGTGCTCACCATGAAGATGGCGTGTTCTCCTTCATAGGCCAGTTCCTTGCCAGAAGGGTCTGCTTTGTATGTCCGATAAACTCGATCTAAAACCCTTCTACCCTCCTAATGCGGGAGTGGCTTTTTGGCCTATAACCGTCCTCTTTTTCTCAGATGTAAGAGCAACGCTGGGGGTCAACTGCTTTCTTTTCCTCAAATGTAAGAGCGACGCTTAGGGTCAACCGTCTTCTTTCCCTCAGATGCATGAGCGACGCTTGGGGTCAACTATCTTCTTTTCCTCCGATGCAAGAGCGACGCTTGGGGTCAACTGTCTTCTTTTCCTCAGATGCAAGATGCGGCTACTCTCTTTTCTTCTGATGCAAGAGTAATATTGCATGATAGATTTGTAACCTCCCTAGTAATGGGCTTTTTAACTTATAACTCATTCTAATGCAATAAAAAGAGTCAAACTTTGTTTGAACTGTCTTGCTTCTTTTCTTTCCCTATTTTATCTCTTTTTTTTCTTGCTTCCTTTTTGCTGAACATTGAGTCTTTTGAGAGCGTATCAAGGAATATACTTCTTTAGGTATCGCCCATTAATGGGGGCATTGCCTCCTCTCCATCGGGATGTGCCAGTATGTAAGCCCCATTTAGCGAGATTTTCTTGACTTTGAAGGGACCTTCCCATTTAGGTTCAAACTTCCCTTTGCGCCGCCCATGCATAACAATCGACCTTTTGACGGCTAAACCAGATCCCCACGGGCGAATGAACAGAATTTGACTGACTTGTCAAAGGCCCTCTTCATTCTCCCCTAGTTGAGTTTGAGATTCCGTTGAGCTTCTAACCTCTTTTCATCGAAAGCATCTAATTCTTGATAACGAAGCTTGGCCCTCTCATCTTCGGTCAGTCCTTGATGGATGGTGATACGAAGTGAGGGGAGTTGAATTTCAAGAGGCAAGACTGCTTCACCCCCATAAACTAGGGAATAAAAAGTGGAATTGGTGGCATTTTGTGTAGTGGTGAGATAGGCCCATAGCGCTTCAGGAAGTTTCTCATGCCAGTTCTTTTTCAACTTTGATACTGACTTCCTTTAAATGTTGCATAAAGTCTTATTGAAAGCCTCAGCTAATCTGTTGGCTTGAGGGTAGTACATAGTTGAGTACTTTCATTTGAAACCGAACTAGTTAACTAAGCGACCAATGTGATGACTTCTGAATTGAGGGCCGTTGTCAAATATAATCTGATCAGGCACCCTAAATCGGTATATGATGTGAGGGCACACTAAGTTGGCAACCGTAGCCCCAGGAATTTGCTTGAGTACGACAGCTTTAGCCCATTTGGAGAAATAGTTTGTTGCGGCTAGAATGAAGACATGACCCAACGCAGAAGGACGATAAGTCCTACAATGTCCATACCCCATTGTGAAAAGGGACATGAGGCTATTGTAGGGTGTAAGGGCTCTGGGGGCTGATGAAAAAGGCTTGAATGCATTTGGCACACCTGGCACTGTTTGAACACATATTTCACGAGCATGGGTCCCTTATGCGGAATAAAAAAGAGAAGCTGGTCAATAATAGCCTCGACATACGATGGAATCCCTGACAGTCTTCTAATTGCCCTAGAATGAGTATAAATCTTCCTAAGCACTTCAAAAGGCCACCTGCCAAGTTTTGTCACAATCCGATATGTCTAAGGCAGCGTAGACAAAGAAACAATTTTAGAAAAATCGGCCTCTAACACCTTGAAATAGATCCCGAAACTAGAACTCTATTTTTGGTGCATCAAACAGTTGTGGGACTGTAGCCATTGGATCCAGCACGGTCGAAAACCCTTATCAGTCAAGTTTCAGCTTAATCAGCTGCTCCAGGACAAAGTTATGGGTAAAAGACCAAAAAGGGGTAGGCCGCACACTATTCCCCTGTGCCCTCCCTGCACCAAATCACGATTAATGGTGACTGATTTTACAATCTCAGGCAGCAACTTTGAAGGCCCGTATCTCACTCATGTTGAGTTGGATCGCGCTCAAACTTGGTGAGTATGTTAGTCTTGTCAAGACGAGCATTTTTATATGTGGCACGACCTATAATGATTACTGAGCAGGGAGAAAAACTAAAGAGAAGTTGGTGATTCATGAAGATAGACCAGCTATATCACGACACTCGCATACCCGATCGACGCGAAACTAATTGTATTATGTAAGTAAGGTCTGAGGCTATGTCTAGTCCAAATATCGTGTATAATGAACGGTTGGATTTGGAGCACGAAGGCCTCAAATTTTCTACAGATTTCAGCTGCTTGATTTCAAGATCCGGCCAAAAACCCATGAGGACAAAATCTTCGTCCGGACACGAAATCAAGCTGCATTTGCTGTGACGTGATCATGATGGCATGACCAATACAATTTAGCAAAGAAATCAAAGAAAAACATAAAGAAACAAGTACACTATTGATCGAAAGTTTTCAAGATCTATGCAAATTTCGAGTCGCATGATCATCGATTAAAAACATGATTCGTAGCTCGAAGTTGGTATTAAATCGATCGTCATGTCGGATCTGATGAGAAAGCAAACATCTTTGGGCCAAACGGACGTCGGAGCAACCCCGAATCATCCATGGAAGATCACACAAGTTCTAGGGCAGCAACAAGGACTGTTTTGAAATTTCACATATTGTTAGGTATGGGCAAAACTATCTGTTTTGCACCCATTTTTAGAATTTCTTTTTATTCAATTAAATTTTAGTTATCATCAATTTAGATAGTTTTTTAATGTACACCCATGTTTGGGTCCAATTTTATAAGTGCATGCTAAACCCAATTGTCAAAGGACCCATGATTTTTTAAGCTCATCAATAAAATTTGGGAGTTTTCATGTTGAAATTGTGGGCACGTCTTGGAGAGAGAGAGAGGAGAGAGAAGAAAATGTCTGGTGCACTTTGATTAAGGTAATTTTCTCTCTTCTCCTCTCATCTCCCTCTTTCTCTCTCCTTTCTCTTTGCTCTTTCTTCCTCTAATCTCTCTCTTTCTCTCTCCTCTCATCTCTCTTTCTCTCTCCTTTCTCCTGTCTCTTTCTCTTCTCTCAACTCTCTTTCTCTCCTTCTCTTTTCTCTTTCTCTTTCTCTCTCCTCTCATTCTCTCTCCTTTCTCTTTTCTCTCTCCTCTCGTCTATCTCTTTCTCTCAGCGTAGAGATCAATAAGATGATGGATCATTTCTGAACTTCTCATTTCCTCTTGCCAGTACTTGTAAAAGTTTTAACTGATGAATAAAGCGCTTCTCTCTTTGGATTGACTTTGCTACATGATTTCATTCTCTCCTTATTGATTTCTTTCTTTTTTTTTAGGCCTCTCGTCACTTTTATTGCCTCAAGAGGCTACTACCCTAAGTCTTGTTTAGCCCCATGGTGGGCTGCCACGGCTTGGATAGTTTTGAAATGGGGAGTCATTGCTTTTTCTCCCCTCAATGTCTGATTGGCCAAGGGCTCATAGTTCATTTTCCTCATGATTTGGTGACCTGGTTGTTATAGATAGTCCAGTTAGGAGGGGCCTTAGCCTCCATTAGTGACGCATTTACCTCAAGATCATCATATTCTTTAGTCTTCAGCACGAACTCCTTGAGATGTTTTGAAGCGATACGCATAACCTCCAATTGACTCTGGAGATTGCGAACTTCGGTTCCTAAGTTGCTAGGGGATCCTGCTCTTGAGGGGAAGAAAGTTGCTCTCCATTGAATTACTCTCCTCTTGAGAGGTCGGGGAGAAGTAGAACTTTTAGTTGGTCAACGGTCTAAGGAGCATCCTCTATACTTATAGCAACCGAATTTTGAAAAACATTTTAGAGCGGCTGTCGCGACACTTCGGCCTTCAAGAGCACAATGAGGATATGTAAGACTTTCTACTGGTTCGACGTATAGGTGATCCTTGGCGTAGGGAATTCTACCCCCATGGCTTGTTCGATCTCAGGAATAACCTCTGGTTCATCTTCCGGCCAAGGTGGCTAAGAACTGGGAGCAGAGGGCAAAAACTCCTTTTCAAACAAAGGAGGAGTTTCTTGAGGGATGATGGTTGGGATGTTAGAATGAAGGGTGGTTAGGGGTAAGATTCTGCCCTGCCTTTCTTCCTCTTTGAACATGTTCACCAATGTTCTCCCAACATCTTCGACATCTTCATGAGACAAAGACGCTATCTTGATTGTAGACTTGTGACGTTCATCATTCGGCTTCTGAAGAGATGTCAGATCCCCGAAGAAATATTTAGCATAGGCACAGTGAGTTTCGGCTACAAGGAATGGTCTCTTATATCAATGTAGACCATATGCTATCTTCCATCTCGACTATATTTGAAGCACTAATGCAATGTCGATGGAACCAACCCCTGGTCATGGAGCCATGACCGACCGAGGAGAATATTGTAGGAAGTGTCAATGTCGATTACATGAAGCTGGGCATAATCGTTCAGCTCACTAATATTAAAATGCAGGCGTACCATGCCAGCTGGCTTCCCCCCTGATTGGTTGAACCCTTGAACTGTGACGTGGGTATGGGTAAGATCTTCAGACCCCAACCCTAATCGAGTAAGGATCCTCCTTTGAATAAGGTTGACTGCTGACCCTCCATCTAACATAATTCGGTTGATGGGGCATGCATGTAATTCACCAGTAACAAAGAGAGGGCAATTATGAAAATTTTCCCCTAGTTGTAGATCGTCCTCTGAAAAGGTGATCAGCATACATCCTTGTAGAATCGCCGGGTCTACCTCAATGGGTTCTACTTCGATTTCGTACACTTCTGAGTTAGAGAGAGCTTGAACCAAAGCCATCCGATAATCCTTCGAGAGCATGAGGGTGTCGTAGACACTGAGAAGTGTCAAAAGCTTCCGTAGATGCCCTATCACATCATATTTCACCTTTTTCTTGATTAAGGCCTTGTGCTCCTGGTCCTGCCATTGATTTGGGTGGTATGTTTAGTTGAGGAATAGGTTTAGGTAGAAAAGGCTTATTTTGGCCGGCTGGCTGACTTGATTGCATAGCGGGCTTGGTTTGAGTGATGGAAGTTTGAGGTTTTGGAAGAGACTGAGTAGATGGAATCAAAGGGGTCCCAAGGAATTGGAGAATAGGTGTATTGTTTGAAGTATTGGGATTAGGTAAGAGCCCAGGGAGCTGTATGGTAGGCAAACTAGTCTTTGGATTAGGAGGCAGTGGCAAACTGGGGAACTTCAAGGTGTCCGATTTATACAGTGGAGGCTGCAGCGTCTTCCCCGATCTGAGATTTATCTGCCCCATAGTGGGTATTGATCCTAAAATTTGCACCGTGTGGCAAGCTCCCTGAGAATAAGAGCATTGCCCATTTGATTCTCTCAGTCTCAGCTCAAAGCCAAGCTTAGGGGGCCACTGAGGTTTCTTTGGCTTCGACTTCTTGTGCTTCTTTGAAGAAGGTGGCTCTGCATTGGCTTTAGCTGCTATAGCATCAGCCACTGTTAGGAATCCTGCTGCCTGTGCCAAGGTCTTTCTTAATCATTTCTGTTGCATCTTGCTTATATTGATTCCTTTGAATTCTCGATCGAGAGCCTTGAAGTCTGGGCATATCAAGGTTGTACTTGCAGAGGATGTAGAAGAGGGATAATGAGAAGCAGGAGAAGGAGGAGAAGGGTTAGAAGGTGGGGGACTTTTAAGGTCGTTCCCCTCATCAGACCAATCTATGCAGCTTTTTATGTCATCATCAGAGTCGGACGGGTGCAAGGGTCATTTAGGTCTTTCCCTTGCTTAGATCGTTGGGGAGTGTTTTTAACGTCGTCACCCTCATTGGACGTATGCTGAGTGGGAGATGGCACGATGATGTCTTCTTGACAGGATGAAGAAGGAAGAAGGATAGTGTCAGGGATGAAGTCCAGTAACGTTGGCGATGGAGGAAGGGGCCGAAGAAATTCCTGCTCGATTGTGGGTTGAGCGATCTTGTTTCTTCAATGAGTAGCTCTTGGTGCCCGTCTCTTTCTGGTTTTCTGAGGTGATGTTTTATTTGTTTCGCTAGGCTGGCGAACAACTCTAGCTTGGCGAAGTGCTTCTCGCCTTAAGGACTTGAGTTTGTTTCGACCATGGTAGACTATCCATGACTGGGAAGTTGAGAATTCGGCGGAGTCCGATTGTGTGCTCGTTCCTTGATGTTTCTTTATGACTTCTTCATTAAGTCACACTAAGCATGCCGTCACGATCGCGTTGCAACGAAAGGAACGTGATTTGGTGTCCAGATGAAGATTTTGTTGTTATGAGTTTTTGGTCGAAATCTCGGAATCCGACGGCAAAAATTTACAGCAGGTTTGATGCCTTCGTGATTGAAATCCAAACGTGATAGGGGCTTGTGAATTCTGACTCGAGAAGCAACCAAGACAGTTGGGGAACCCAGCTCTGACAACCTTCTTCACTTGAACCCCTTTTACCCTCTTTGAATGACAAAGCCTGAAGAAGAAGTCTGTGAATCCTGCACTGTGGTCAATGTCGTAGAAGATGACTCAACCACTCAATAGCCACGGTCCCAAGATCATCAATAACCGGTCCTCAAGCAATCGGCATACAAGACTCGAGTCCAGTCAAGGCACGCTCAGCCTTTGATGACCGATCTGCAACGTGTGAATCGTCATGCTCAGAAGCCCTCAAACGCACCTTAGTTTGACCTTCCTATAGAAACAATCATCGTAATGGTTGTAAACGAGCCTGACGACTCTCAAGAAGAGCACATGAATAAGTTTGTAGACATGGTACGCACAATGATGGAGAAGATTGACCACATGTAAATCGTGCGATACTCTACTAACCATCAGGTCAACTCCCATCATTCGGATGATGCACCTCCAAGGCAGCCTCCCCCTCCTGCCTCACAGGACAATTCTGTCTCGCACCCTATCACACAAGTAGACATTGATGCTATGGTAACCCATAGTTTAAAAAGCAGACAGATTCTGAGTATGAACGGTGCAACGCTTTACCAAAAGTCGTACCCTTCTTACATTGATCAGGTTTCGTTTCCCTCAAACCACAAGAAAGAGAAGTTTCCCCTGTTCGATGGTACAACCTCCCCACACCAGCGTGTCACCCATTTCCAAGCAGCATGTTGAGAGACAGCAGCTGATGGGAGACTGCTTCTCCATCAGTTTGTTGAAACCGTCGATGGCCCAGCTTTTCAATGGTATGCTCGGCTTCCCCCAAACTCAGCAAATACTTGGGAGCAAATAGAGAAAGTATTCAACCAACGTTTCTATGAAGTCGAGAGAGAGGTACAAACCATTAAGCTTCTCACTTTGACCCAGGAACTTGATGAACCTGTCGATCAATTCATAGCAAGATAGAGAGATTTGGCTGCTCATCAGCCTAATCCTATGCTTGAGAAGAAAGCAGTTCAAACCTTCGTATGAAACATGCCACCTGATATTGCTCTACATGTTGAGGCCTCCAATCCGACCTCCATGTCAGAGCTGATCCCTAAGTCAGTCCTCATAGAAAGCCTATCTTGCCACCATGACAAGTCACGACAACAGTCTGGAAGCTCAGGAAACAACCGAGGCAATGGTAGCTCTTGAACTAATACCCGGGGCAACCAATAGAAAGGAGTGATCAGTGCAGCCATCACTGTCAGCGATCCAAAGAAGGTTCCCTCCCAAACTTTGGACCTCTCCAAAGGGCTAAACACAGTGAAAGCGCCTCGGGCAGGCAAACAACAATAAGCATACAACCAGGTACTCCCACCTGCGAATCTTAATCGAGATGATTATTGGACCAAGCATAAGAATAGAGTCTACCCCTTTGAAAAGGAATGGGTCCCTGCACTATTCCGATTATTACTCGAACTGAACATGATCGAGCTGTGAGAGACCAAGTTCCTGATCAAGCTAGACTGGATACTCATGCGAATCACTATGCTTATCATCAGAGGATAAACCACCCCACGAAGGAATTCTACACGCTAAAAGACATCATCAAAACCCTGATGATATAATCACAAAGAAAATATAGGGATGCCAAGAGCCTTATAACGTTCCAGAAAGAGATCCCCAAGTCACTGCTACACTAGTGCGGGAGGGCCTCCTGACACAAGACCTAGGTAATGATGATGCAGATTCTGCTGAACCCTCAACTTCCCAATCATGGATAGTCCACCTTGGGAGAAGCAGACTCAAGTCCTTAAGGCGAGAAGCAGTTCGTCAAGCTAGGACTATTCATAAACCTAGCAAGACGAATCAAGCACTTCCAATGAAAACTAGGAAAAGATGGGCACTAAGGGCCGCTCGCCGGAGAAACAAGACTACTCAACCGCCAGTTGAGCAGGAATTTCTTAGGCCTCTTCCCCCATTGCCGACCTTGCAGAACTTCATTCCCGACACAATCTTCCTCACTTCCTCACCCCATTGAGAGGATGTCCCCGAGCCATCTTCTACTCGGGGCATGTCCAATGAGGGTGACGACGTTCAAAGCACTCCCCAATGGTATAAGCAGGGGAAAGACTTAAATGACTCCTTACACATGTCCAACTCTGGTGATGACGTAAAATGTTGCTTAGATCGGTCCGATGAGGGAAACGACCTTAAAAAATCCCTCACCTACTGACCCTTTCCTTCTTCTACTTCTTCTTCTTCTTCTTATCCTTCCTCTTCTATAGGTACAACTAGGGAATGTCCAGACTTCGAGGCCCTCGACAAAGAACTCAAAGGAACCAAAATAAGCAGGACACAATGGAGGCGGTTGAAAAAGATGCTAGCCCAAGCAACTGGATTCTTAAAAGTTGCTGACGCCTTGGCGGCTGGAGCCAAGTCAAGGCCATCCTCTTCTACAAAGAAGCAAGAGAAATCAAAATCGAAGAAACCTTAGTGGCCTCCTGAGCCCGACTTTGAGCAGAGACTAAAAGAATCAAGAGGGCAGAGTTTCTATTCTCAGGGAGTCTATCACATGGTTCAAATCTCAGAAGCATCACCCAGCACGGGGCAAATGAGCCTGAGGTCGGGGAAAACACTGCAAGCTCCACCTTAGAAGCCAGGCATCTTGAAGTTTCCTGGTCCACCACTTCTCCCTCACCCGAATACTTTAAGCAATGTACCCATCCTCAAGCTCCCTGGGCTTCTTCCTTGCCAAAATACCCTAGACAAACCACCCATCCTCCAATACCTTGTGATGTCGCTGGTCCCATACACCCAACCACCTCCTAAGCCTCAACCTCAAACCTCCGTTCCGCTAAAACAAACCTCTATCACCCTAACCAAGCTAGCTACGCAATCAAGTCAACCAGTAGGCCAAAGTACACCTCCTCCACCTAAACGTGCTCCTCAACCTACTATACCACCCAACCAGTGGTAGGGTCAAGAACACAAAAGGCTGAAGAGGAAAAGGTGAAATATGATTTGATAGGGCACTTGAGGAAGCTCCCAGCCATTCTGAGCATCTATGATGCTCTCATTCTCTCAAGGGACTATCGTATGGCTCTGGTCCAGACGCTTTTCGATCTAGAGGTGTACAAGACTGAACTGGAACCCATCGAGGTGGACCCATTGCTCTTGAGCAGATGTATGGCGATCACCTTCTCAGAAGATGATCTGCAATTTGGAGAAAAATTTCAAAACTGTCCTCTCTTTGTGACTGGTGAATTGCATACATCAACCAAATTATATTGGATGGAGGGTCAGCAATCAACCTTGTCCTAGGGAGAATCCTCACTCGATTGGGATTAGGTTCTGACGATCTCACTCCAACACATATCACAGTCTAGGGGTTCAATCAGTCAGGAGCAAAGCTGGCTGGCACCGTCTGCCTTTGTCTCAAGATTGATGAATTAAATGACTACGCTCAATTTCATGTAATCGACACTGAAAAATCCTATAACATCCTTCTTGGCCGCCCGTGGCTCCATGACCAGGGGGTGGTTCCGTCCACATTGCACCAGTGCTTCAAGTATAGTCCAAATGGGATACAACATATGGTCTATGCTGATAAACGACTATTTCCTATAGCTGAAGCTCACTATGCTGATGCCAAGTATTACTTCACAGATTCGGTGTCGGTCCAAAGCCAAATGATTGTGATTAGAAATCTACGAGGAAGATAGAACCTTCGTCTCATGAAGATGTTGAGAACATCGGGCGAACACTAGTGGACATGTTCAAAGAAGAGGAAAGACAGGGCAAAATTCTCCCTCTAACTCCCCTTCATCCTAGCATGCTATTCACTACCCCTTAAGAAGCTCTGTCTCCGCCTGAAGATGAAGCTTCCCCTTCTGCTTCCAGTCCAGAGCCACCTTTGTAAGAAGACGAACCAGAGGTCGCTCTTGAGATTGAGGAAGCCTTGAGGATAGAATTCCCGACTTCGAAGGTTACCTACACGCTAGACCATCAAAAAATCATGCATATCCCTATTACACTCTTGAAAGAAGAAATCGTGCGCTAGCCGCTGCAAAAGATTTTTCAAACCTTGGTTGCTATAAGCATGGAGGATGCTCCTTGTCCCACCGTAGGGTCAGTTCAGATTAGTAGTCAGCCACAAGTTCTGCGCTTTCCTGATTCTGTGGGAGGAGAGTGGTTTGAGTGCCCTCAAGAACAGGATCCCCTAGCAGAGTTAAGAAGCAAAGTTCGTAGTCTCCAGAGCCAATTGGAGGTTATGCATGTCGCTTCAAAGCATCTAAAGGAGTTCATGCCTGGGACCAAGAGCTATGATGAGCTTGAAGTAAATGTACCTCGAATGGAGCCCAAAGCCCCTCCTGATTGGACTATTTATAGTGAGCAAGCTCATCAAATAATGAGAAAAATGAATTATGAGGCCTTATCCAATCAAACGTTTAGGGGAGAAGTAGCAATTTCTCTCCCATTAGAGGTCATTGAAACCACAACAGCTTGTCACAAGACGAAGCAAGAGATAGTGTATTCTGTCTTATCCCCTTGAGACAATGAACATTTTGAGAGGCGATCAAGCCCCAAAAAGAAAGAAGCAAAAGAGGTATAAGTGAAGTAAAAGAAGAACGAACTCATAAAACAAAATTAGCCAGAAGAGAAAAAGGGAGCATTTCATTCATAAATTCAAAATTTTTACAAGTGCTGGCAAAGAATGATGCAAAAGAAGCCTCACCATGCTGGATGCGCTCCTTCAGCTCGACCACCATTTGAGCCTTATGCTCCATGAAGGTGGTTTTTGAATCGATGGTGTGAGTGAGTTCTGATAGATCCTCAGCTAAAGAAGTATCCAAGGCCTTTCTTTGAATCATTTCCCTCTCAAGATCAATAAATTCGTCCTTCAGCTTTCGTATCTCCGCCCTTATGCCTATCATCCTATTGAAGCTAATTCTCCCCTCCATATTAAGGTCGAGCTTACGAGCAACCATATAGGCCTTCTTTTGAGAATAGGAATCTATTCCCTCATGACGTCGTGAGATTGACTCCTCTAGGGAAGCCATCCTGTTGGTCTCTGCCTCATGATGAAAACTCCAACTCTCCAACGCATTTAACATGGCATTAAAATGAGAGAGGACTTCAGACGCATTCCCTAAAATGCTGATCATGTTAGCAAATTCCCTGTTTGCTTAGTGCGTCACCCAGCTCAATGAGAGGCAGCTCTCTTAAACCCTGAAGACCTGCACGGAGCATGTCCGCAATTATGCCCCAGAAACCTCACTGAAAATAGGTTTGAATGGTACTGCAGGGTCCACCACCATGGAAGGAACTTTGGTTTCGAGGGTTGGGCTAGAAGGGATGATAGCCATGAGAGTCACTGGCTCTTCTGGGGCAATCGTGAAGTTCAAAGCCTCGGGCACCTCAAATTCAGAGGCAGCCCCAGCCTCAACTTGCCTGGTCTCTTCAATACCAACCCCATTACCTTGACCCTCGCCTGCTGAGGCCACCACTCCTAGCCCAGCATGCTCCAAAGGACCCTCTTCTTGTCTCTCACCCACTGTCATGGCCTCAACAAGTTCAAGGCCAGCATCTCTTCCTTGTTCCCCACTCTTCTGAATTGTTACTTCAGCTTCGAGAATTTCAGGGGTCACCTTTTCCCTTTAACCTTCATCTTCTAAGGTCACCACTTCAGGCTTTGCCATGGCCTCTTCCACCTAGTCTGCATCCTCTACAGCCAAAAATCCTATCACGAAAATATCAACCCCTTTATCTTCCTGAGTTGTGCACTCTGGGGCAGCAGCCTCTTGATGCTTAAGAGCCTCGCTAACCATAGGTCCCATCTCAAGAAAGATGATTGGGCCTTCATTATCCATCACCGCAGCCCCTGTCTCTGTCAGGGCAGTAACCTCCTGAGGGTCAGAGGCCATGAAAGTGTTAGGTTCCACCCCTTGGGTAATGATTGTAGGGCCTTCAGCCTCATTGATCCCCATTAGAATCAAATCTGATTCAGGAACCACCCTTGGACCTGGAGGCACCGCCCCGAGTTCCAGAGTCACCTCTCGATCAAAAGCGATGATAATAGGCTCAGAGGGGCTAGATTCAACCACCTCGGTCTCTGAAGAAGTAGAAAACAATTCAAGAGAGGCAGAAGATGATCGAGAAAGGGCAGAAGGTGACACTGAGGGAGCAGCTAATGGATCAAAGGAGGAAGAGCTACCTCCTGATTCCAAAATGATAGGAAGTTTGACACCCCTACATCTTCGAGTAGGTCTACCATCCTAAGCTGGTGCACAAGTGCCGATAGGGGTAGAGCGTTACCTTTTCTTCCCTCCTGCTAGAGGAGAAGCAACCACCTCATAATTCCCCACTTGTGAAGAGCCTACAACAAGAGCACTGTGGGGGTCGCTCTCGATCAACGCATGCAAGTCTCGGATGGGACGCCCTTCATGACCTGGGACCTTTTAGCCCTCCCTCCATTTGAAGACAGAGCTGATTTTATCAAAGATTCTCCTAGTCTTTTTCTTCATGGAAAGAAATTGACGCGAAGTTTCATCAGCTGCTATCTCTCAAGGAATTCCAAGAGCCTGTCAATTCCAGGGATATCCCAAGTCAAAGATCTCGCCAGGAGCGAAAGCATTGACAATCCTCCTTTGTCTAATCTCTTGACGCCAATTGCAGTTTTCCCCTTTCCAGGGGTGATCAGCCTCCCAGTATCCTAAGCTGGTAATCCTCCACTGGTGTGCATAGGCCTCGGTCACCCGGACCCTTCTGCCAAAGTGGGGCATCACATACTTGCTAGTCTTTATCACCTCCAAACAGGTGGACCATGCGGTCCGTATATGCTCTGGTAGCCAGCATTCTCTAAGAGTCCCAAGCTCTTCCTTCTTCCCAGTGTTGAGTCTGACGCGACACCTATGCTGATGAGTAAAGTGATGAGGGAAGTACCCTTCCAATTTATCATTGTGCGAGATCTGGTAGGGCAAAACCCCCCCTCTAGCACTCAAGATGAACATGAGCTCTCTGACAGTCGTGGGGGCACCGTCCAACTCTTTCCCCAGTTCATCAATAAAGGCGTGGTCAGTAAAACTCCCAACTGGAAATGAGACCCGCCGCATATTTGAGGAGTCATTCCCAAACAAGCTTCGAGCCTCCCCTGGGCTATGAAAGATAGCCTTTTGACCAGCAATTCTCATCAAGAAGGGGCACATTTTCTCTCCTGAGCCCTGACTCCTGACATAGGTGGAAGGGAAATAGGCCCCTAGCGACCCATACACATAATGGATGGGGAATGGAGTCTTAAAGTCCCCAAGAAATGCTTCTTCTCTGACAATGCCATTTCCCCCGTCTTTGCCTTTGTAGGCTTTCCCCCTGGAGATGGCTCTCAGTCCGTGGTAGATGTTGCATAGGACTGGTTGAGTGAGAGCGTACTAGTGTCCCCTTGCCATATCACAAGCTACATAGAATGTGCCTGAAAGGATGTCATCTACACCTCCAGGAATAGTGAATTTGCATAAGAATAAGGCCAGGTATGCGGTCAAGAAGACGGAGTTATCACTGATCTCAGATTGATAGATGGGAGGCATCCCCTTTACAATTGCCTTCCCCTTCTTTCTTTAAGTAACTTGACCATCCTTGGGTTAATCCCCACAAAAGAATTTCACCCAGTCGGTGAAGGTGACCCGACTGTTGCTAGACTTGGAATGATGCAACTGGTATATCTCAAAAATTTTCTAAAGACTAGCAGGTGGCTCCTCTCCCCCTAGCCGAGCACTACCAAAGATGATCGAGTTCTGAGGCATGAACGTGTCATACATTGCCCCGATTAGCAGAAGGCCGCCAATGAAGTGAATATCCAATAAGGAGATTCCTGCCTCCTCATGCCCAAGGAGCCATGTGTTGCTAACATGACTCCACGTCTCCAGCAGTACCTTAATAGTATTGGAGCACCTGTCATAATAGCTGGCTAAGCATTGAACTGCTGCTAGCAAAGAAGCACACTCAAGAATGCTTCTGTATGACCCTAGCACCTCGATGGTCCAGGAAGAGTACCCTTTTAAATATTGGTGCTCCCCTTGCAAACGAAGGTCAGCAGAAGACCACATCCGCCCCTTAGTCTTCACCATTCTCTTTCCTAATGTGGGAAAATTGGCCCCAGAAGCTATATTCTTATGCATGCAATGAAGGAGTGCCACCCCTTCTTCGATACTGACATTACCGTCATTGCCCCTCCGGACTTCAAAGCGAACTGGGTCGATAATCTGAGAGGCCACTCTGGCTTGGACTGTGCATCAATGAGCCAAATGGGCTCACCCCTCACTAGACTCTCACCAATAAATTCACTAATATTGACATCTCTTTCCCTTTGAAGGTTCTTCACGTTAGGGATTATATGAGAAGGCCCGGCCATCATAAAATGTTTAAAGACTCACTCCTGTACGAGGCACAGGCTAGCGTCAGATGTGTTTTCCAATGCCTAGGTCGGATGTGTTCACCAAAGCTTAGCACCGGCTATGTTTGCCAATGCCTAGCACCGGTTGTGTTAGCCAATGCCTACCGCCAGCTATGTTCGCTAATGCCCAGTGCCGGCTATGTTTTCAAAGGACTATCGTCGCTCGTCTTCAAATCTTCTGCACGTGCCACAGATTGTGCATGTGTCACCTCGAGCCCCGCTGTGCCGCCTGACAACTGTCGGTCGCGATGTGGCCTCACACGTGTGGACTGGCAGTTGTTCACCTCCCAACAACCTTTCGTCTCCAAGCAGTCATTCACCTCCCAACAACTGTTCACCTTCTAAGTGACTGTTCACCTTCTAATGGCCTCTCGATTTCTTGTCGGGAAACTCCCTTCTCCCATTGAAAACCCTCAGTAAGACCTTTCCCCTTCTGGAACACCATCGAAAAACTACCAGAGACCGACGAAAGTTCCCAAGCAGCCCCTTGTTGCAACTTCTGCCCTTTTTCCCCCTCCATGGTACTCCAAAACCACTACTGGAATCCCAAAAAACCATCAATGAACCCCCTGTTACCCTTGCCAGCAAACTCCTGCAACCTCGTGAATACACCTGTGTTCCCTCAGGTGCTCTCTTGTCTCAGTCGGAACCTTCTCCTGCTTGCTGGAAAACTCCTGCAAACCCATTCAGGTGCTCTACATGCTCGTCAGAATTCTTGCCGGAAAATCTCTCTCACTGTTAAAAAAATTTTCCTTAGTCGTTTTTAATCTTTGGTAAAAAGGGGAAAAAATGGGGTATACCCCCTTTATATAGGTAAAGCTTCCCTGAAGTACCCCCCACAAAACAGGAATTCCAACCAGGTCCTTGAAGACCAAACTATAATGGGCCTGATCGGGTCAGGCTCGAACCCAAGGCTCGAATGAAATTTTACCGTCGCCCATGAAATATCAAGACCAAGACCAGGTCGGGCTCAGGCCCAAGACCCGAACACTAACCCGTACCCAGCGCCGGCTGTGTTCTCAATGACTCAGCGCTGGCTGTGTTCTCAGTGATTTAGCGTCGGCTATGTTCTCAAAACCCAGCACCGGCTGTGTTCTCAAAAACCCAGCACCGGCTGTGTTCTCTAAAGCCCAGTGCCAGTTGTGCCCAGAGCCGGCTATGTTCTCAAGTCTACCGCCACGTGTGCTGTCACTGCGCATGTTAGCGCCACACGTGTCAATGACTACTACCATTCAAGTCCACCTCCATGTGTGTTTTGCTTCTCATGCTAGCGTCGCTTATGTTCTAGGCTGCACGTGCTAGAATATGGTCACCGTTGTGTGTGTCTTATCACTATCCCCAATGGAGTTGCACCTAGGCCATGACCTGTCATCCCCAGTGGAGTTGCACCTAGGCCATGACTTGTCATCTCGAATGGATCAGGAGTGGGCCACTGTCCCTCATCCTTAGTAGGAGTCACACACCCGTACTGTAGTGCATTATCCCCAATGGAGTTAAGGACATTCTTACCTCTTCGACCCCTGTGGGTCTGTTTCACATTCCTTTGCTATCTTATCCCCAAACGAGTCGGATTACCTTCTATAAGCCTACTTCTCATGAAGTCACACTTTTCCCCCCTGGGAGTCACACTCACACCCTAATCTCCTGCAAAGTTCGCTTCCATTAGCCACTCCTTGTAGGGCCACCATCTCCATCTGAGCCCTCTGCATGCGTATGGCCTTCACTACTTTATCCCCAGGGAATCAGATTACCACCCACAGACTTATTCCCCATTAGGCTTCACACTAAGGTCTGTGCTGCATGACCTTAAACTGCACAGCAAAGGTCCGTGCTGCATGACCTTAAACTGAACAGTCAAAGTCCATGCTGCATGACCTTAAACTGCACAGCCAAGGTCCACGGTGCAAGAACTTAAACTGCACAGCCAAGGTCCATGCTGCATAAACTGCACAGCCAAGGTCCGTGTTGCATGACCTTAAACTGCACAATCATGGTCCAAACTATATGACCTTCAACTATAGCGAAGGTCTAGTTGCACGACCTTAAACTGCATGGTCCTAGCTGCATGACTCTAAACTGCATAACCATGGTCCAAGCTATATGACCTTAAACCATTGTACATGTCCAGACCGCATAATGTTAAAAGGCTTAGCACCTTGGTCCAAACTATCAGACCTTAAATTGTAGCAGAGGTCTAGTTGCACAACATTAAACTACATGGTCCTAGCAGCATGACTTTAAATTGCATAGCCACAGTCCAAGCTATATGACCTTAAACTATAGTGTACATTATGGTCGTATGATAATAAACTGCTTTGCACAGGTCTAGGAGACAAGACCTTAAACATGCCCCAACACACACGCACATGCCCTTTACGTGCATTTTCACGCACTTCTTCCCTAACGAACCTATCCATGTGAACGCACCACCTTCATAACTCTCCAGTAAATCTGTATCCCTTCATTACCATTCATCATTCCCTAGTGAGTCTCACCCGTGCTCACAAAACAGTGAGCCATCTTGCCACCCATACTTGCCGTCAGCCAGTGGGTCACCACTTTTCACCCACCATTCATGTATCATCCATCTTTCATAGGTAGCCTCGTTCCATCTCCCCAAAGTGAGTCAAAACCACCACCATACTCACTCCATGGCCTCAACAGACTAACATCCATCTCCACTATGGTCCAGCTGTATGACCTTAAATTGTGGTGCACATCTTGGCCACATGATGATAAAAGGCTTCGCACAGGTTCCGAAGGCATGACCCTAAACACGCCTTCACAAAGAAAACAAAAGAAAAAAAAAGGAATAACGGGCATGGTGTATACCTGGACAAGGGAACACCATGAGAAAAATGATGGATGGGCATGGTCACGAAACCATGAGTAAAAGAGTTTCATGAATAAAAACCCGAGCATGGTGAAAACCCAAAAGGGCACCGTGAGTAAAAATGAAAAATAAAAGTGGACATGGCGGGAAGGTCATGGGTAAAGGAGCCCCAAATAAAAGGAAGTTGGTTAAAACCGCCTCTACGGCGTCGCTTCCCAAATCCAAGTGAAAATCTGCAAAGGATGTTTGGACCAATAAATAGGTTGATGCAGCACTCGCCTCTATAGGCAGCTTCAGCCCACATTCAAAGAGAAACATCCCTGGTGTCACAATACTAGGACCTAAAAAAAAATACGAGCTTTAAGAAAAAAATTCTGACAGCCTAAGTAAATTTGCAAAAAGGACTGAAGGATAGAAAACTCGCCAAGATAGCAAGGCAAGTCTCATGAAGAATAGCACTATTCCCATGAGGTCGCTGGTTAGGTGCCTCGATCTTGCCCTCCTGATCTAGATGATCTGGCAGCACATATCTCGGGTTTCTAGGGAACTCGGGATTGGAGATCGCTCTCTCAGAACCTTACTCAAGAGCAAGGGTAGGTATACCAATCAATGAGAGAGGAATTTAAGGTGGGTTGGAACCTTACTCGGGCTGGCTCACGTGGGTGCCCTCTTAGAACATGTCGAAAAGTCCCCCAACTGCTTTAGCTGGTTCGGAATCGCCTCCCTTAACCTGTAATCTCCTTGTTTTTCTTCACAATACTACTATAGTTAATTTTCAAGACAAGTGGGTCGAAAAGACCCACCCTTGTCTTAGGGCATTGCACATCCTCGTGACTAAAAATATGCGGGGTTAGAGTGATGAAGTAGAAGTTTCTAGCAAAGGTCAAAAAAATAAATAAAACTTGATGAAGGGAGGAGACTAGCTTGATAGCCGGATAGTAACCAACTCGGAGTGGTAGTTAGATAGGCATGGTATTCAGGACCAACACGGCGGCAATACTACTTGAAACTGAGACCCATGTGAGATGCTAGATTAAGTCCACCTCAATCAAGTGAGGAGAGAATAGAGGGAAGAGAAGGAAAGTGAGCAAAAAAAAAGAGAGCGAGACAGCGAAGGGGATAGGGTCCCGACAGCACTAGGCGTTGCCACCCGTGACCATGGAGTAGTAGTGTCATGGCCCTGAAATGGCACTAGACACTACTGCTCACAGCTAGAGGGTGAGTTGAGGACTACAGACATTGCTAGACATCACCATTGGCAACATAAGAATGTAACACACCCCTGCACTGGCGGCGATAGACTCTCATGGAGGGCGCAACGATAGCCATTTGTGAAGCATGCGGGGATAGCTCTCATGAGGCACACGGCGACAAGTGTGGGACGTAAGAAGGGCGGCGATGAATAATGAATGCGCGGAAGAAGCTCACGGATGGCGATGGGCACCAAGTCTGCGAAGGAAGCTCGCGAACAGCGATAGATGTTGTCGAGGCCTCTAGCAGGTGACGATAGGTATTGCCGTCTGCAATAGGTGCACAACAGGGGAAGACCCCTGTAGGGGGCAACAAGTTCATCGTCTAGTCTCTTCACTGAGACGTTGAAGCTATGTTTGCGGATGGCGATGAGCAGCGCTGTCTGCAGGCATCACTAAGAGAGAGAGAGAGAGACAGACAGACAGACAGACAGACGAACATAAGGGGAAGAAGACTCGCGCGTGGCACTGCCATCACCTTACACGACCTGTGAGACTACGGGAGAGGAATGCACGGCACTGCCACTGCCACTACCACACATGGCTTCCATAAGGATCTCAGACGAAGAAGAGGAAGAAGAGAGAGAGGAAGAGAAAGAAGAAAAGAAAAGGAATAGAGAGAAGATCTTCCTCAAGCTTACGGGTACCGATCAAAAGTTTCTCTCACCTAGCTCTCTCTCCAAACATGACCCAACAATGGTAAGAAAGAGAAACTATATTAAGTAAAAACTCTCTCTTTTGTGAAAGGTTGATTCCTCTGTTGTGTTTGTGCGTACAATGATGATACGTGTATATATAGAATTTGTCCCAAACATGGGTGGATTATCAAAAGTAACCCTAATTACTGAAAATTAAGATTAAATTGAATTAAAAGAAATTAGAAAATAGGGTACAACATGACAGTTTTGCCCCATCTTAACAAATTGTGGAATTTCAGAACAGTCCCTGTGTTACCTCAAAACTTACATGATTTTCAGGGATGATTCGAGGTCGTTCTGATGCTCAGTTGATCAAAAGATGAGTGTTTTCTTATAGGTCTCGGCATGGCGATCGATTAGATACCAACTTCGAGACATGTATCATATTTTTAGTGCACGATCATATGACTTGAAATTTGAATGGATCTTGAACCTTCGAATCGATAGTGTGCTTGTTCCCCAATGTTTTTCGATGATTTGTTTGCTAGGCTTTTTTGAGTAGGGGTCCCATGATGATGAAAAATATCTTCCAACAGTATGCCCCATCAAATGTTGTGCTTCGAGAGAATCGAGAACTGCAATCATTCGGGAAGTTTGAGGGATCTTGTCAAAGTCCTCACCGTCAAGGGACTATTTGTGATTCTAAAGCGTGAGGCCTTTGTAGGGACCTCCTTGGATAGAATCAGGCCTGAGGGATCTTATGAAAGTCCTCACACTCAAGGGACTATTTGTGATTCTGAAGCATGAGGCCTTTATAAGGACCTCCTCGGACAAAATCAGGCCTGAGGGATCTTGTCGAAGTCCTCACCTTCGCGGGACCATGTGAGATTTTGAAGTGTGAGGCCTTTGTAGGGACCTCCTCAGACAGAATCAGGCCTACGTGGAGGCCAAGTGCTAAGAACCTTTTGGTCGGCATTGTTTGCTGCTACACCAGGTTTGCTTTTGATGCTCCGGGTATCTCTGTAGGTCCCATCTAGTGGGGTCCATTCGGGGGCTTCTGACCTACCTGAAAGTCTGGTCCCATGTAAGCTAGGGGATTTGGCAAGGAATACCCTGAAGCTTGTGGTAGGTTAGACCCTGGCTTCATCAGTTTCTTGCCTTCATGATGGCCTTCAGCATTTTGGAGGGATCTTTTTGTCATTGACCTCACCCTCGAGGACTCTTGTTGTTTGTTGAGAGATCTTATGCGACTCTCACTCCCTGGCAAGCCATGTTGTTGATGTTTGACATTTGAGGATTTTAAGTAGACCTCATTAGGATTGTGATTGGTTTAGAAATTGAGTGTTGGTTGAGGCGATGGTCATGCGTCAACCTGTGTCGTTGGTCCAAGTGCCCTTTTGTGGGTTTTCACTTGGACAAGCGAAGTGGCACCGTAAAGATGGTTTTCACCAACTTCTATTATTTCTGGGCTCTTTTACCCATGACCTTACAGTCATGTCCACCCTTTTCATATGTTTTTGCTCACGATGCCCTTTTGGGGTTTTCACCATGCATGGATTTTGTTTTCCACGAAACTCTCTTACTCATGGTTTTATGACCATGCCCATCCGTCATTTTTACTCATGGCGTTCCCTTGTTCAGGTGTACACCATGCCCTTTTTTGTGAAGGCGTGTTTAGGATCGTGCCTTCGCGACCAGTGGGAAGCCTTTTAACGTCATGTGGTCAGGACGAGCACTATAGTTTAAGGTCATACAGTTAGACCATAATGGTGATGAATGGCAGTCTGTAGGGGGCATAGAGTGAGTACAGTGATGGTTATGACTCATTTTGAGAAGATGGCACGAGGTTGCCTGTGAAGGATGGATGATGTATGAATGGTGGGTGCATAATGGTGACCTACTAGTTGACGGTGAGTATGGGTGGCGAGACGGCTTACCGTTTCGTGAGCATGGATAAGAATCACTAGGGAATGGTGGAAGCTGGTAATGATGAATGGATGGGGGGTGTGTAATGGTGATGCACTAGCTGACAGCGAGTATAGGCGGCGCGATGGCTCGTCGTCTTGTGAGCATGGATAAGACTCACTGGGGAGGTAATAAGGTGGTGCACGTACACGAACGGGTCGTTTGAGAAGGACGTGCGTGAAGATGCACGTAAAATGGGTGTGCGCATATGTGGGGGCGTCTTTAAGGTCATGCCTCCTAGACCTGTGCAAAGCAGTTTAACTTCATGCGACCAGGATGTATATAGCTTGGACCATGGTTATGCAGTTTAAAGTCATGCAACTAGGACCATGCAGTTTAAGGTCATGCAACTAGACCTCCGCTATAGTTTAAGGTCATATAGTTTGGACCATGGCTGTGCAGTTTAAGGTCATGCAGCATGGAGCATGCAGTTTAAGGTGGTGCAACTAAACCTCTGCTACAGTTTAAGGTCATATAGTTTGGACCATGACTGTGCAGTTTAAGTTAGCATGGACCATTGTGTGTGTCGCCATGTGGATGAAGCTCCATGGAGGATAGGCCTATGAATAGAAATCTGACTCCCTGAGGATAAAATAGTTTCGGTCTGTTTTGGCTTGGGTGACACACCCAATGTCGCCCAACCTAGATTGGGCGACACACTTTGTGCTGCCCACCAGACTGGGCGACACATCTAGTGTTGCCCGGGTAACACACTGTGTGTCGTCCAACTCAGCTTGACTCGAAATATTCATATTTTAGTACTACAACTTAGAGATCAGTGCTGAGCAGGAATCTGCCATTTTGGGTAGATGTGGTATGGGCGACACACCTTGTGTCGCTCAGCATAGACATACCCAAATTGAATGATTTTTTGCAAGAAACATCTTGACAGCCCCAGCATCTGCCTTGCACTGGAAATTTTTTGTTTCGAGCAGTCTTGACTTGGGCGACATATTGTGTGTCGTCCAACTCTGACAGCCCAAAAATGGTAGTCTTCACATTCCAGAGGTCCCCCCAACTGTTTTACATCAAATTTCCTGAATTTGACCAATTTTGGCTGGGCGACACACGTAGTGTTGCCTAGACCTGGGACCAGAGAAATGGCAAATTCTGGTTGGTCATTTGCTGGTGTTGGTAAGTTCCCTTTTTAGGTTAATTCCCGATCTATAAAAATGAAAAATTCGTGGCTTAAGGAAAAAAAAAGAAAAAAAAAAGAGGAAGCTTGAAATCCTAGCCGCTTTGCTCAGAGAAAGTTAAGCCTAAAACCCTAACCTAAAAACCCTAACCCAAAGATTGAGAAACCTTAAGTCATGAAAGGATAGGTCCAAAAACCCTGACCATCTTCAGTTCTCTAGGGCACAACAATCCTTTAAAATCAAAGATCTTATGGTCAACTTCTGAATCAGAGAGGAAAAGAGGACGCCGGTTTTGATACGGGCAAGCCCTTGAAGGCTCGGGGGTCCCGAGCCATCCAGCCCGGTTTGGTATTCTCCTCTTACCCTTTCTTTCTTCTTCTTCTTACTGTTTCATTTTATTTTGATTAATTTGGTTAGTTTGCTTCTTTGAACTCGTGTTTTAATGTTTTGGATCATGCTGGCTCTGCCACAGATATGAGAGCAAATCTGCTCGTTTCTAGGAAAATCTGGCCTCAGATCAGAATTCGATTTGTCCCACTTTCTCTACCACATTATTTTTATCAATTTAAGGTGTCAAAATTCGAGAGATCTTCGTCGGAAGATCAGTCTGAGTATCATTGTAAACAAGTAGAAATTAATTGCACATTAATGCTAGTATGTATGATCTGTCAGATTCTGATGCCAATGGCAATGGCACCGATGACATTCCGACTGTCGCTTAGAGCTTTTCAGGACACGTGGTGTTCCCTGATTTTGTCAATCACAGTTTGAAGCAGTTTCGACTAGCGCCGATGACATTCTAAATGTCGTCCGGGTATCAGATGTCCAGTCATCTTGGTTGTACTTGCCACTAATCATCTTCTAATAAAAAATCGACAACCTTTCTTCGTACTGACAGTTGAGATGTTAATACGAGCCTGCCACGATGATAGGTACGGACTAGCATGTCATCCTATCACATCAATCACTTCTGCTAGGTTGTGTTCCAGCTGGTGAAGGGCTCAAGACCCTGCGCTATTGAAAATGGCACTGGCGGCATTGGCCTTGCCACCAGGCATCTTGATCCTCCTCTAGTCTTTGAAAGTGGATCACGTTGTGGCTTGAACATAGGGGCCTGGGACTTGGCACCAATGGGAATGACGTCAGGCCTCTAGTGCCGGGGTCACTTATGCTATGACTTGGATGCTTGTGGCACCTTGGTGTCAGAATTTTGGTAGGGCTTTAGTGTCCGTTGATATAACATCAGAGCCTTTCCTCTTAAATGCTTCATAGTTAGGCCACTCTGGATTTGTCTCACCTTATTCAGCCTCTTGATTCCCTTGGTCCCTTTTGAGCGGCAGGAGGCTAGGTTTACAGAGAAGGGGTACTAGTGGAGTGAATGCTTTAAAATACCCGAGTAGTCTGCCTAGGACGTTTCAACCTATAAATAATATTTCTAGTTGAGATCGGGGTGAGCTGTCAATTCTTCAACTTCAAGAACCATCATGATTTGATTGTAGCTAGAATACCCATCCATAAATGAGAAAATTTCACATGCTACAGTCGAGTCAATCATGATTTCAATGAGAAGCAAAGGGAAGTCGTCTTTGGGGCAAGCTGAGTTAAGGTTGTGAAATTCAATGCATACCCTTATCTACCCATTGTCGTGTCTGACCGGTACGATATTAACAAGCCATTTAGGGTATAAGACTTCCCTAATGAACCTAGCTTTAACTAATTTGTTAACTCGGTCTCAATCTAGGGCACTATATCTAGATGAAACTTCCTTTGAAGTTGCTTCAACGGTTTGATGTGAGGATCGATAACAAGCCAGGGAGTTGCCATGGTGGGGTCCAACATGGGCATCGTATGGTAATTCTATACAAAGATGTCTCGGTTAAGATGGAGGAAGTCAACGTATTGCTCCCTTTCTTCTGGATCCAAAGATGAACTCATGAATGTGGGTCAATGATCTCCTTCTTCACCTAACTCAACTTCTATCAGCTTGTCGACTATGGCCTAACCTCCATCATCCAGTTAGCATGAGGCAGGCTCCATTTCATCTTCTGAACCTAAATTTTGGTCATTGTGGATTCTTAAAGATGTCATGGCACATTGGACCATCTATTTCGTTTTGTGCACGTTCTTTGAGCTAATCCTAAAAGGCAAGGTATACTCGACCCCTGAGTATTGAACTTCTATCGGGATACATTTTCGATTGCTTGAAAAGGTGATATCATCCCCTTTCCGCCATTTAGGCCTTGACAAGTAGATGGGTCACAATTCATACTCCTCATGATCCTGTGAGCCTAAGGGTTATAGAGGAACCATTGTGGCTTTGAAGCTCCATCTTTCAAGGGGTGGGCACATACTCCTTCTGCCGTCCTTCTTTGAATTTTGTCTTCAAGAGCGAATCGAGTACGCCGTCTTTGATTTGGTATAGCATCTCTGGATTGACACTCACCAGAATGATGGTGGTGAGTGGCTTGGCTCCCTATTCAAAATTTAAGCCTTTGAAGGCTTTGATCAATGCTTGCTCAACCCCATAATTTTCATCAAAATTACTCTCGCTTTCTGATTCCTCAATGGAAAGGGGGTCATGATTATTAAGATTATAGAATTTGGCATCTGTGTAATGGGACTCTACCTTGGTGAAGGGCTTTGGATCGGCATAAACTGTATGTTTCTTCCCTTAGGGGAAATATTTGAAGCATTGATGTAGATTCGAGGGGATGTCACCATTGTCATGTAACCATGGGCACCCTAATCATACATTGTAGGACACCTCGGTTTCAATGACTTGAAACATTACATAGGCCTCCAGCTCGTCTGTTTTGAGCTTCAATGTAATGCTTCCGACAGCTGTAGAGTAGCTTTGTTGAAACCTTGTATCACCATATGCCCTTCTTACAAGTTCTGGACATCCATTCCCATAGGCTTCAACTTTCTTAAGAGAAATAGATTTACAACTGATCCCCCATCAATCATTATTCGATTGATGTGTACTTTGTGTAAGCTCCCATCCACCATCAAAGGGAAATTATGGGGCTTCCTCCCTAGTTGTAGATCTGTGTCAAAAACGGTGACTAGCATAGCGCTGGGCAAAACTTCTAAGTCAAGTTCAACGTGGTCAACTTCGGCTTGAAATTCTTTGGAGATGAAAGGGCTTGCATCAAAGCAGCCCAAAGTTCTTTTAAAGTGGGATGAGGTCATACTATTGAATGTGGGTTTCTGTTACTTCTCTTCTTCGTCGTCCCCCTTCGGTTAGTAGAACTTTGAGGCACGGGGGAAGCTTCTGCAGCTATCTTTGCTTGGGATAGCGTCATCTCCAGCACCTTCAAACAGGCTCTTCTCAGAGCGTCAGCTTGAATACACTTTTCTCCCTATGGCTTGCGTAAGTAGCCCAACCGTCCTCCAACACTTCCTCTTTATCAATTGAGGAATTGAGAGTCCCATAGTATTCCGAGCATAGTTCAAACAACTCTGGGTAAGGACAACCTTCGACCTTCTCCAATACAGGGACCAGGTGAGTCTATTGCTTAGGAGGGATAGGATTGATAACTATGGTCGCCTGATCTATGTATTCTTGTATCAAATCTTTTACTGGCAAACAATATTCCAACCCATGGGTACGCGAACAATGGTATTGGCAGTAAGGAGCTCCTTTTAATAGATTCCTTCTTTTTTATGTCCTCCACCTTTTCACAGGGAGTATAAATCTCATAATGAGGAGCGTCTCATATATGTCTAGTACAATGGCTTTGTCAAAGTCGTAGGACCCTTGATATAGGAAGCTCTCTGCTACCAGTTGGGGTTTGGCTTCATCAATCAAGAAGGAAACCATGGTGGACGTCACAGTCTCGGCCTTTGGTGCTTCTTGCTCGACACACGTGAGCTTTCCATCCTTGATGAGGCCTTTGATGATATCCTTTAAGGGATAACAATCTTTTATTACATGTCCTCCCATCCGATGGTATGGGCAGTAGTCGGTTCGATCCGTTTGACTGACCTGCTTTGGATATCTTGATGAGGGAAGAATAATGGTCCCAACGGCTAAAAGCTTTTCAAAGATCTCGGGAACTTGGTCTTTATCGAAGGAGAACTCTCTATCGATACGTCTGCAGCGTCCACCTCTTCCTCGTCCATGTCTATGGAGAGTCATAACTTCTTGGTGGTGGATAATTCTTTCCTCTTCTTGCTTGGATGACCGTCGAAGTAGTCATAGAGTTTTTGGATTGAGAAGCTTTACCTCTAGCTGTATCTAAGTCCCTGTAAGAAACCCAATTTTCTAAAATTAGACACTCAAGGCAGTAGGGAGGAGGAAACCCACGCCCAGCACTAAGGAAGAACGCTATCGCCCCACGTGAAAAGGGGCCTAGCACCGTCTGTAAAAGAGGCTTAGCGCTGTCTGTGAAAGGAGCCTAGCGCCGGCTGTGAAGAGAGAGAAAGAGCCAGCAACAGCTATGGAGTGATGGGGTGATGTTGTGCATAAACTGTTATCGTCGCGTGTGAATGGAAGTATCGCCGCGAGCGTAAGAGGCAATGTCGCGAGTGCCACACCGTGAGGAGCATCGTCATGTGGAGCATCACCTTGTGGAGCATCGCCGTGTCGACCCTCATCGTGAGGAGCATCGTTGTGTGGAGCATCGCCGTGTGGAGTATCGTCGTGTGGAGCCTCGCCGTGAGGAGCATCGTTGTGTGGAGCATTGCTGTGTGGAGCATCACCGTGTGGAGTAACGCTGCCTGAGCTAACGCTGAGCGTGAAGATAAAGGAGTATCGCCGTGTGCGTAAGGGAGTATTATCGCGAGCGTAAGAGACTATCGCCGCGGCGAGTTGATTAGCATGTGGCTGTGTGTGGGAGGTGTATAGTAATCTAGGGAGTTTCTTCTTTCCCATGTTTTCTCTCTCTCCCCTTGTGTGCCAAGTGGCAAAAGCTTGTTGTACCCACAATGATGATGTCCCCCATACTTGCCCTTCTCTCTCTCCTCTTGCATACCACTTGTTAATTGTGTGATGCCACTTGTCCCATGCTGCCACCACTTGTCCATTATATGTTGCCACCTCTCCTCCCCTTCTCTCACTACCCATTTAACCACCCCAGCTTTCATATCTCTCTCTTCCCCACGTTTTCCCCCTTTGAACCATTAGGAATTCCAGCTCCTTTAAGACTTGTGGGAGAAGCTTGGGGAAGTGGCTGTGCGAAGGAGTCGGGATCACCATTGGAGAAAATGGTAAGTAGACCATGCTATTGTGTGTCCATAATATGAATTATGATCCTTATATATGAAAGTATGATATTTAAGTATGAATTTCCATGAATTAAGCATGAATAAAGCATGGATTAGGCTTGAAGTTAGGCATGTATGTTTGTGTTCTATTTTTCCAACAATTAGATCTTCTTGTATGATAAGTTTGGCAATGTTATTAATCTTGTAAGTCCTGATATTCTATGGAATGATGGTTGTGTGAGCCTATTTTAATATAGAAAAGGTTTCATGTTGTTATCTTGCATGGATTTGAGGTTATGGGATAGTCTTTGGAATATGTCATGTTTGTACTATGATTTTTTAGGGAATTTACATGCTTTTTTTATGAGATTTTGACTAAGAAATGATATCCAATTAGCCTCAAATCATCACCATATAAAATTTATATGAGTCTACTTTAAGTTTGGTGATTATGACTAGTTGAAATTCTTGATAGTTTGGAAGATATGGCTCGTTTTATGCATGTATGTCATTGTTAGCAGACTGTGATAATTTCCAAGAATGTTACTTCTGCTGTACTAAGAGTTTGACTAAGCAATTAAAGCCCAAATGACACAAAAATACCACCATTGGAAATATTTCTGAGTCTATTTTAATGTTCATTTTTACATCATACTCTGATTCTTTATTAATGTAAACTTATACTTCGAAATATGCTAATAGATTACTCTAGACAGTTTTGATAAAAACACAGAACTGATGTCTCTGATGTCAAGTGCAACCAAATAAGGTTCGTTTTATTCCAAACCATTGTCGTTTGAAACATTTTTTAGTAAGCTTGAGATCATAGGTTTAGCACTTTTCGAAATTCTCCCTAATTTGAGAGTTATAAGATTAATTATAACAATATGTCAATGATATATGCCTCTGTCGCCACGGATTTTGACTGACAAAAAGGGGTCCATTTTCTTGCAAACCACTGCCATTTGAACATTCATAAGTAAGCTTAAATTCATAATTTTTTGGAATTTCTTCTTGGTTGTGAGTTATGAAGTAACTTTTAAAGACATATCACTGCCTTCACTACATAGCAGATTTCAGATAAAATGTCTTCATTCTTTTTAAATTTTGAGGGGACAAACAAGGTCTAATTGTTTTCAAACTACCCCGATTTTAAGGATAAGTGTGTCTAGTATAAAATTGGTTTTGGAACCATCTTCAAATTCCAAACGAATCAAAAGTTATGACCTTATGTACAACTAGATGTCACGGCTTGAAATTACAGCTGTAACACTCATTATGTGATATGAACACTATTATTTTGTGATATAGACAACTTTATCCTGTGAATCTGATACTGTTAAAATGTGATGTGTCACTACCAAAATGTGATATTGCTGTTATCGTGATGAGATACTGATATCATCCTAATGATGGTACCGTGCTGCTTATTTGTAATGTGAATGGGTACCTACTATGTGAATGATGGTACCGTGATGCCTATGTGTTATGTGAATGGGTACCTACTGCGTGAATAATGGTACCGTGCTACTTATGTATTATGTGAATGGGTACCTACTGAGTGAATGATGGTACCGTGCTGCTTATGTGTTATGTGAATGGGTACCTACTGTATGAATGATGGTACCATGTTGCTTATGTATTGTGTGAATGGGTACTTACTGTGTGAATGATGGTACCATGCTGCTTATGTGTTATATGAATAGGTACCTACTATGTAAATAATGGTATTGTGTTGCTTATGTGTTATGTGAATGAGTACCTACTATGTGAATGATGGTACCGTGCTGCTTATGTGTTATGTGAATGGGTACCTACTGTGTGAATGATGGTACCATGCTGCTTATGTGTTATGTGAATGGGTACCTGTTGTGTGAATGATGGTACCATGCTGCTTATGTGTTATGTGAATGGGTACCTGCTATGTGAATGATGGTACCATGCTGCTTATGTGTTATGTGAATGGGTACCTACTGTGTGAATGATGGTACCATGCTGCTTATATGTTATGTGAATGGGCACCTACTATGTGAATGGTAGTGCTGGCAGCTAAGATCTTTCCCTAACTCCCCATGATAGGACGGGATTCAGGATGTGAATGCGAATATTTGGGAGTGATGCACCCCTCAGATTAATAAGGTATTATGCAATCGGTCTCCCTTTGGTAGTTGGATATTATGATACTGTGACTGGTATGTGATTACTTGACATGTGAGATTGACCTGAGATATATGATTACCTGAGTTATGTGTTTGGCCTGATGAATAGGGTTAGAGAGTGGGTTGTGTGTGTTGATTTGGTTATGCTCTCTTGTTTGTGTGGATCTGTTGAAATCTGATAGATTGCTTGTGTATATGATATCTTCCATCTTATATTATGCCTGCTTTACCATGAGAAACATCATCCTATAATTGTGACATAATTTTGATGCATGACTCCTGTTTATGAGCATGGCTTATAAACTTGATTTGTGATGTGTGATATTATTCCTTGGCAGGGAAGCATGATACTGTGATCTACTTTTTAGGTTTTTTTGCTCATTCTTTTGCTTCCACCCTTGAAGATTAGCAGTTACAGGTTGAAGACAGGTGGGCGGTGGTTATGTTTGGTGGACTGAAGGCCTGCGCTAGACTAGAAGATCTCCTTGTTTTTGTAGGTGTCAGCTGGTCTTCGGCCGTACTGTGTTGTTTGTGAAGCTTTGAAATTTTGTTAATAGACTTTGGTGCCTTGAATGAATTGTAATATTCTGGATATTGTAGTTATGACTTTGGAGAATGCATATGGATATGAATGGTTTTAATTTATCCAACTTTTGTTGTTATTTCTTGTGGGAGTTTGTGTTTTTTTCTGGTGGTTGCTTTGATTCCACAATTATGATACGTGTTGATGCCACTCCCACTTAAGTGACGTATGCAACCTCTGATCGCAATCCTGCACTCTGTTGCCCTCCAGTTTAGGACAGTAAGGGTCAGGGGGTGGGGTCGTGACAGTCCCTCCTCATGGTTATTGGCTTCAGGTCAAGCCCAAAACCCTCAAAGAGACTTTCTAAGTTAACTACGTTAGTCACCAAGTCATTGAAGTTATGGGATTTGAGGTATGCAAGGGTACTGGAATGTCAGATCTCATGTTTTTAATACACATGAGCACCTCTTGGTTCTCAGGGAGTGGAGTTGCCTACCCTATGCTGATATTTCTCCACCGAGTGATATAGTCTTGCACAGGTTCATGGTCCCTTTGCTTCACATTGAGGAGTCCAACCAAGTGGACCACTCTTTCCATGTTGTGAAACCTTGTTAAGAATGATTCTAACGTTTGCTTCCATGTAAATATCATCCCAGGAGGTAGTCATGAGTACTAAGCAAAACCTGGATCTGATAGTGACTGTACAAATTGTGTCATTAGGAGGTTCTCGTTACTGGCTGAATCCACACATACATACATGAAGTGGGCCACATGTTGATGAGGGGATCCTTGCCCATCAAACTTTGGGAATTTGGGCAACTGATATCCCGAAGGATATGGAACTTCTTTGACATACACTGGGTATGGATTTCGAAAAGTGTCAAGGGTTTGTAGCCCCGGAATATGGAGTGATCGTAGTTTCTCTGTCAATAAATTTCGCATTGTCTCCTCCGATAAGGTTGTGTTAGTTACAGATTGAAGCTACGTAGGTGCAAGGGCTGATTGGTTCTCCATGGCTGGATTCAAGGATTGTTGTCTTAAAGGGCCGCCGAGATTAGGGGCCTCTCTAGCGGCTCTCAATGCCTCGAGCTCGATTGTCTGTGCTTCGAAATCTGCTTCTTTCTAGGACCAACATTGCCCTAAGGCACTCCATTTCTTCAGTTTCAGGTTGGTCGTTCCCCGTTCTCACCATCAACACGCCTATGATGGGTCTTGTTTAAAAGGTCCAATCGACGTGTTATCCGAGACTGGTGCAGTGAATTTTAGGAAGTTGAAAGGAAAAGACAATGGAGGCACAAGGGGATCCTTCTGTGCCTTGGATACATTGTACGTGACGTGGATAATTTCAAAGGCTAGATGATGCCTTTCCTTCTTTGCAAGAGGTCTAGCAGGTGGGATTGTTTGAACGTATTTTTCATCATCTTGGTCCCTCTTAGGAAGCAAGTCAATAAAGCCTATAAAACAGTGGAAACTCCCAACAATCTCTAAATTATCCCAGAACTGGTCAATATCTTCGTTAACACTTCAAAAGAACACCTACTAAGTTTTATCGCGATCAGACATGTCTAAGGCAGTGAACACAAAAAAACTATTTAAGAGAAATTAGTCTCTAGCACTCTGAAATGGACCCTACAACTATATCTATACTTTTGGTGCATCAAACAACTAAGGGACCACTGCCACTAGATCTGGCATAGTCAAAAACCCCTATGGGTCAAGTTTCGGCTTAATCGGGCACTCCAAGACAAAGTTATGGGTAAAATACCGAAAAGGGGTAAGCCGCACACTATTCCCATGTGGCCTCATTCCATCAAAACACCGTTAAAGGTGGTTGCTTTTACAGTCACGAGCAGTCACTTTCTGAGCCTATAACTCACTCGTTACAGATCAGATCGCTCCCAAATTTGGTGAGTGTATTCGCCTCATCAAGACGATCAATTTGATATATAGTACGCCCTACAGCGACGTTTGAGCAAAGAGGAAAACTAAATGGAAGTCGCTGATCTGTGAAGGAAGTTGCAGAAAATTCAGCAGCAGCATGCCTTGTTCAAGTAGCCAGATCACGATGCTCACATACCCGATCGGCACGAAACCAAATGCATTATGTGCATGAGGTCCGAGGCTATCTCTGGCTCAAACTTCGCGTACGATGAATGGTTGGACTTCACACACGAAGGCACCAAAGCTGCTATAAATTCCAGCCACAAGATTTCAAGATTCCAACCAAAAACTCAAGACGCCGAAATCTTCATGCGGACACGAAATCAAGTTGCGTTCGTTGCAACGTGATTGTGATGGCATGCTCAGTGTGATTCAATAAAGAAATCATGAAAAACCACTAAGGAACGAGTACACAATCGATCCAAAGTTTTCAAGAATCATCCAATATTCAAGTCTCATGATCATAACTCAAAAACATGATTCATGGCTCGAAGTTGGTATCAAAATGATGGTCATGCCGAGCCCTACAAGAAAAAAATAATATTTTGATCAAACAAGCATCAGAACACCCCCGGGTCAGCCATGGAAGACCACACAAGATCTCGGGCAGCAGCAAGGACTGTTCTGAAATTCTACATATTGTTAGGCAGGAGCAAATTAGTCTTTTTGCACCCATTTTTAGAATTTCTTTAAAGTCAATTAAATCGTAATTACCTTCAATTAGGGTTACTTTTGAGCGCTCACCTATGTTTGGGCCCAATTCTTTATAAACAGGCACTGCCTCATTGTAAAAGGACTCTCTCGATTCATTCTTTGATAATTCAATAGAAATTTCCATTCTTGCTTGAGCTTGTGAGTACGTCTTGGAGAGAGAGAGAGAGAGGAGAGAGAATAAAAGGGTCGATACCTTTCGGACAGGTAACTTTCTCTCTCCTCCCCTCTTTCTCTCTCCTCCCCTATTTCTCTCTCCTCCCCCTTTTTTCCTCCCCCCTCTTTCTTTCTCCTCCCCTTTTTCTCATCTCTCTCTCTCCACCTCATTACAACTGATGCAAGTATAATGTCGGTTGGTTCTCTTCTTCTTTTATCCCTACCTCCGGGTGGGGTTTTCCCTCTCTTCTTCTTCTTTTATCCCCAACGTCAGTTGGTTCTCTTCTTCTTTCATCCCGAGCGTCGGGTTGGGTTTTCCCTCTCTTCTTCTTCTTTCATCCCCAGCACCAGGTGGGGTTTTTCCTCTCTTCTTCTTCTTTCATCCCCAGCGCCGGGTGGGGTTTTCCCTCTCTTCCTCTTCTTTCAACCCAGCACCGGGTGGCTTTTTCTCTCTCCTCTCTTCCCTAACAATCGGCGAACCCCAGCATCGATTGAATTTCTCTCTCCTCTCTTTTCTAACAGTCGACCAATCCTAGCATCAGTTGGATTTCTCTCTCCTCACTTGTCACAATAGGCGAAGCCCAGCACCGGCTCGATATCTCTCCCTTGCTTCACTTCCGTTGCAATCGGTGCAAGCTTAGTGCCGATTGATCCTCTCCCTCTCTTCTCTTCTGACAGTTGGTGAAGTCTAGCTCTGAGTGTCCTTTTTCTCTATTCTCTTTTGAAACAGTCGGCAATGTCCAGCACCGACTGCATCTTGCTTCCTTCCCTCTTTTATCCTCTTGTCCTTTCTCCCCCCACCCCGTTTGTCTGTTCCCTTCTTCTCTTACTTCATCCTTTCCCCCATGACCACCACTCTGCTATCCTTCCGTTCAACTAAGAGAGATTAAGGATAGCCTCTCATGAAAATCCTGTCGTCTAGCTGTAATGTCGTTGTGTCAGGAGTGCTTGGCCCATTTTATTGCCACGACAGACTGCCCATCGTGCTTAGCTAGACGGTATTGGTAATGACGTTTAGTAGTAATCCGGCTAGCTGGTCTTAGTACCAAGCCCATTTTACTACCACGTCAAACCAAATACTCGCCAGCTTGATCCTCTCGCTCAGTCGAACTCTTCTCCCTCCTGTCTTTCTTCCCTTCTTCTCTTTTTTTTTTTTTCAATGCACCTACTTGTGTACGCTCACCAAAGAGGAAAAGGGTGAACTCGTCCTACAACATTTGCCATATATGTGTGTAATTGCAGAAAATAAGAAGAATTCGAGCCAAGGGAGGCAATTTTGAATCAATTTCATCACTAGGGGGCTTTCTTCGTAATCTAAGAGGGCGCCCACGCGAGCCAACCTGAGTAATCCCGAACCCACCTTTAAAATTCCTCTCTCACCGATTGATAACACCTGCCCCCATTCTCGAACGAGGTTCCCAAGAGGGCGATCTCAGAAACGTCCTAGGTCTTCCCTTGAAATCGGAGATGCGTGCTGCCCGAGCATCCAGATCCGGAGGGCAAGATCGAGGCACCTAACTAGGTTGGCGTCTCCACTGGGGACTTACTACCCCTTAGTCGGATCGAGGCACCAAACTAAGTCTGCTTTCATTATCTTTCACATTCACTTATGGTTGCTGGGTTCTATAACCCATTTATCCGGATCGGGGATTTTCCTATCCTCGTATTCGAGAGTGTTCTTAGGGAACAAGTTCCTTTGACTTCATTCCCGACCATCCTTTTGAGCAAAGACCCCTTGTCTAGCTCCCTGGTCTTAATCTGGACTAGTGTGAGGAGGGACTTGAAGGTCCCTCACTCCCCATCACTTTGCTTTGGTGGAAACTCCACCAAGGCGCCTTGCATGAGCGGCACTTATGTTGCCCCACACAGCAAGCACCCAGCCACCGGCAAGTCACTTGTCGGTCGTGCTTCTGAGGTACGCCGGAAGGCTGCCCAATCCCTTTCTGTAAAAGGCAAGCTAATTGCCATTGCTTCTATGGGTCACCATAAGGCTACCCCCCACATTCTTACACCATTGATATCTATACCTAAAGGCTCAACACATAGTGGCGGAAACCCCACAGTCTTCACCCTCACACACACCACAAGGCTCGTGGGTCACCCACTCAAGCCACACCTTATGTTACCTCAGGTCCGTATCCAAGATCGAACCTTCCAAGGCCAAGTCTTGCACATGCTACTCATATGCATCTCACTGCTCAGGGCAACACCATTATTGCGTCAAGTCGAGTACACAAGAGACGCCCTCCTCGTCCTCCTACTATGCACACACAAGTGCACCCTGTAAGGGGCAGGCCGACACCTGTTCTCTTACAGACACCTGCTCGTAGTTCTCGGCCTCCTAAGGCCAGATCACCTGTACGAGCCCGGGTAGACCACCAGGTCCCCCAAGATCCTTCTTCAAAGGGCGCACACGTGTCGCCATCTCAGGTGTCCCCTCACCCTCAACTCATGCCTCCTTATGAGTCAACCCTGCTCCTGTCTGCTCCTTCTTAATCAAGTAAGCACCTTCAACCTTGGTACTCAAAGGTTTTCCCCAAGAGTATCATTTAGAACCAGCCCCATCACTTAGGTCGTGTCTTTGGAGCTCATAAGAAAGTTTGGGGCACATACCTCATGGAAGATCGAGTCCTTCATCCTCCTCGACCCAAGTGACTTCAGTTTCTGGCCCTCATCCATTACCACACTTGATGAAGACAACTCTCTCCTGTGCGAGAAGAGCTGACCAGCCGTGACCTAGATCACAGTTTTGACGCAAGGTCCATCAAAACCTCAAGGCTAAATACGATAGAGATCTGCAAATTTTGACTAGCGAAGAGACCAAAGCGATCGAAACAGCCAATTTTGATGACCCTCTTTGCCCGAATCCCTTCTACCTACTTCAGACGATAAAGCCTGAAGAAGAGCTCCATGAGCCCTATGCTGTGGTTACTGTCGTAGAAGAAGACCCAGCCACTCAGCAACCATGACCCCAAGACCGTCGAGAATTGGTCCAAACACGATCCTCGTACAGGAGTCGAGTTCAGTCAGGGCATGCTACCCCCTACTGACTGACCTACCAAGTACGACCCGTCAAGCTCGCAACCCTTTAGCTGTCACTAACGTTGACCTCCCTAGAGAAACAATCAACGTAATGGTCGTAAACAAGCCCAGTGATGCGTAGGAGGATCGTATGAACACGTTTGATGGAAAAGATTGATCGTATTGACGTTGCACACCAGTCAGCTAACCATGAGGTCAATTCCCATCACTCTGATGGTGCACCTCCACGGCAGCCCCCTCCGTCTACGTCACAGGACAATTATGTCCCTCATCCGGTCTCTCAGTTAGATATTGACACTATGTTCATCCATAGCATAAAGAACAGATAAATTCTGGAGATACAGGGTGCGACACCTTATCAAAGACCATAGCCCTCCTATATTGATCAAGTCTTGTTCCCCTCTGACTATAAGAAAGGGAAGTTTCCCTTATTCAATGGAACCACCTCCCTGAACCAACATATTACCTACTTCCAGGCAGCAAGTCGGGAAACAGCGGCCGACGTGAGACTTCTTCTCCGACAGTTCGTTGAGACCCTCGATGGCCTGACATTCTAATGGTATGCCCGACTTCCTCCAAACTCGGTGCTTACATGAGAGGAGATGGAGAAACTATTCTGTCAACGCTTCTATGAGGTCGAGAGAAAGGGTCAAACCATCGAACTTCTCACCTTGACTCAAGAACCTAATGAGCCTATGGATCAGTTCATATCAAGATGGAGAAACTTGGCTTCGCGCCACCCTAATCCTATGCTTGAGAAGGAAGCCGTCCAAACTTACGTGCTGAACATGCGACCTGAAATCGCTCTACATGTGCCTCTAATCCTACCTCCATGTCAGAGTTGATCTCTAAATCAGTTTGCATAGAGAGTTTAGCACTCCATCATGGTGGGACACGACAACCATCTGCAAGTTCTGCAAACAACCGGGGCAATGGTAGCTCTTGAAATAACACACAAGGCAGCCAACAGAAAGGGATAATTAGTGTAGCCTTCATGGTCACTGATCAAAAGAAAGATCCCTCCCAAACTTTGGATCTCTCTAAAGAGGTAAGCACGATGAAGATAACACCCCAAGCTGGCAAGCAGCAACAGCCGTACAGTCGGGTACCTCCACCAGCCAACTATGATCGGAGTGATTATTTCACCAGGCACCAAGGGCTGCTCAGGCCCCTTCCCCCGTTACCAACCTTGCTGGACTTCATCCCGGGCACAATCCTTTTTCCTTCTTCATCCTATCAAGAAGATGTTTCTGTCTCATCTCCCACTTAGCAAACGTCCAATGAGGGTGACGAAGTTAAAAGCACTCCCCAGCGGTCTAAGCAAGGGAAAGACCCAAAAAAACCCCTGCAACTATCCAACTCTAGCGATGACGTAAAAAGCTGTCCAGATCGATCTAATGAGGGGAACGACCTTAAAAGTCCCCCACTCCCTACTCCTCCTCCTCTTACTTCTCATTCTTCCTCATCTATGTCTCTTGCAGGTACAACCTTGATATGTTTAGACTTCGAGTCTCTCAATAGAGAACTTGAGGGATCAAACATAACAAAGATGCAACAAAAATGATTGAGAAAGACCATGGCACATGCAGTAGGATTCCCAACAGTTGCCGATGCCTGGCAGCTAAAGCTAAGGCAGAGCCACCTACCACAAAGAAGCGCAAGAAGTCGAAGCCAAAGAAACCCCAGCCTGACTTTGAACAGAGATTGAGAGAGTCAAGGGGCCAAAGCTTCTATTCTCAGGGAGCCTGCCACATGGTGTAAGTCTCTGGAGCAATGCCCACCACAAGGCAGATAAACCTCAGAATGGGAAAGACGCTGCAGCCTCTACTGCAGAAGTCGGGCACCTTGAAGTTTCTCAATCCACCACTACTCCCTAATCCAAAAACTAGTCTGTCTATCTTGCAGCTCCCTGGGCTCCTTCCTAATCCCAATACTCCAAAAAATTCACCTATTCTCCAATTCCTCAGGACCCCTTTGATCTCATGCATCAGTCTCTTCCAAAACGTCAAACCTCCATCACTCAAACTAAGCCCGCTACGCAATCAAGTCAGCCAGCCAGCCAAAATAAACCTTCTTTACGTAAACATGTTCCTCAACCCAATATACCCATCAAATCAGTGGCAGGACCAGCAACACAAGTCTTTGATCAAGAAAAGGTGAAATATGATGTGACAGGGCATCTACGAAAGCTTTCAGCCCTTCTCAGTGTCTACAATGCCCTCTTGCTCTTGAGGGATTACTGGATGGATTTTGTTCAAGCACTCTCTAACCCAGAAGTATATGAGACCCAAGTAGAACCTATTGAGGTAGACCTGACAATTCTACAAGGATGTATGCCAATCACCTTTTCAGAAGACGATCTATAGCTAGGGGAAAAGTTCTATAATCGCCCTCTCTTTGTTGTTGGCGAATTACGTGCGTGCCCCATCAACCGAATCATGTTAGATGGAGGGTACAGTCAACCTCATTCCGAGAAGGATCCTTACTCGATTGGGGTTTGGGTCCAAAGATCTTACCCCGACCCATGTCACAATTCAGGGGTTCAATCAATCAGGAGAGAAGCCGGCTAATATGATATGCCTTCGTTTTAAGATCGGCGAGTTAAACAACTACACCCAATTTCATGTAATCGACACTGATACCTCGTACAATATTCTCCTCGGTCGGCCATGTCTCCATGATCAAGGGGTGGTTCCATCAACATTACACCAATGTTTCAAATATAGCTGATACGGGAAACAACATATGATCTATGCTGACAAAAGACTGTTCCCTGTGGCCGAAACTCATTATGCATATGCAAAATATTACTTCACAGATTTGGCCTCGCCCTAGGAGCCAAATGATGGGGGTCACAAGTTTACGATCAAGACAACGTCTTCTCCCCATGAAGATCTTGGGAGAACACGGATTGACATGTTCAAAGAGGAAGGAAGGCAGGGCAGAACTTTACCCTTAACCACCCTTCATTCTAACATCCCAACCATCATCCCTCAAGAAATTCCTTCTTCCCTTGAAGAAGAGTCTTCACCCTCTACCCCCAGTTCAGCGCCACCTCGGCCCGAAGATGATCCAGAGGTCACCCTTGAGATTGAGCAAGCCATGAGGACAGAATTTCCGGCTCCAAGGATCACCTATACCCCAGACCATCAGAAAGTCCTGCATATCCCCATTGTGCTCTTAAGAGCTGAAGCAGTGTGACAACCGTTACGAAACGTTTTTCAAAATCCAATTGCTATAATTATAGAGGATGCTCCTCAGACTGGTGACCAGCTGAAAGATTTACTTTTCCCCGACCTCTCAAGAGGAGAGCAGTCCGATAAATAACAACTTTCTTCCCCTCAGAGGCAAGATCGCTTAGAAAACCTAAGAACAGAAGTTCGCAGTCTCCAGAATCAGCTGGAGGTCATGCGTATCGCTTCAAGGCATCTCAAGGAGTACGTGCCAAAGACTAAAAGCTATGATAAGCTTGAAGTAAACACGCCACTAACAGAGGCCGGAGCTCCTCCTGACTGAACTATCTATAGCAACCAGGCTCACCAAATCATGAGGAAAATGGACTATGAGCCCTTGGCCAAGCAGACATTGAAAGGAGAAAAAGCAACGACTCCCTATTTCTAAGCTATCCAAGCCGTGATAGTCCACCATGGGGCTAAACAAGGCCTAGGGTATTAGTCTCTTGGGACAATGAAAGTGTCGAGAGGCATTCAAAAGAATCACATGAAGCGCAGCAAAAGTAAAGAGGGAATGAAACCATGCAGTAAAGTCAATCGCAAAGAGAAGTTCTTTATTCATCAGTCAAAATTTCTACAAATACTGGAAAAATGGGGAATGACATGCTCAAAAACAATTAATCATATTATTTATCTATGTGCTGCATGCTTCAGGAGAAGTCTCGATGCCTTGCCTTCAGTTCTGCTACGGTTTGAGTCGCCTCTGTTATCACCATAGTTTTCAACTCAATTGTGCCATCGAATTCGGACAAATCTGTAATAAAATAGGTCTCCATGGCCTTCCTCTGAGCCATCTCTGTCTCGAGGCCCGTGAATTGTTCTTTCAGTATTCACATTGCCTCACTGACTTCGATCATTCTCTTGAAGCTCCCTTGTGCCTCTCTCTTGAGGTCCTGCTGGCGCCCAGTTATCAAGGCTTTCTTCTCAATACAAGCATCTATCTTCTCGCAACTGTGCAAGATCAAATCTTCCAAGGAGGCTACCCTTCTGGTTTCTTCCTCATGATGCAGCACTCCCAACCACCAGCTCTCTAACTCGTTTAGAGTTGCATCGAAATGGGAAAGCACTTCTAGAATCGTCCCGACTACAGTAGTCACAGCAAACTCCCACAGCGTAGCCAAACCTTCTCTCAGCTCAGTGAAAAGCATCTCCCTCAAGCCCTGAAAGCCTACTCTAAACATGGCTTCAATCATCCTAGAAACAACACCGAAAACAGGTCTAGACGGTGTTGCTGAGGACACCACTATTGAAGACACCTCGGCCCCTGAGGTCAGGCTTGTTGAAGTGATAGCCATCTGAGCCACTCGCTCCTTTGAAACAGGGGCGAAGCCTAAAGCTTCTTGCCCTTCAAGCTCGTAAGCAGTCCCGGCCTCAACCTGCACGGGCTCTCCGACACCAGCCTCACTGTCTCGATCCTTTCTTATGGGGACCTCTACTTCAGCCCCAATAGGCTGGAGGGGAACCTGTTCCCCTTGCTCTTCATCCTCCTGAACTATTACCTCAGCCTCACCAAGTTCAAGAATTGCCTCTTCTCTTTGGCCCTTGCCAGACAACTCATCCCTAGCAATGGCTTCCTCCATTCGGCCTTCTCGTTCAACAGCTAGAACCTCGGCCACAAAGAGCTCAGTCCCCTTAACTTCATGACTCTAGACCAGGGGAACAACAACCTCTTGGTGCTCGGGCACGTCACCAACTTCGAGCTCTTCTCCTTGAGCCATAGCTCCTACCTCAGTCGAGGCACTAAAATCCCCATATATGGAGGCTACATCGACATCAAAACCCCTCTTCGGGGCGAGTACTTCCGGGTTTTCATCCTCGTCAGTCTCCATCCAAGTCACCTCTGACTCAGGAACTACCCCTGGACTCAAAGGCGGCCCCCTAAGATCTAGAGTCACCTCTCGGTCAGAAACAATGTCAGTTAACTCAGAGCGGTTGGAGTCGTCTGCCTCAGTTTCTAAAGAAAAAGAAAACATTTCAGCATGAAAAGAAGATGGTCCAAAGAGCACTGGGGGTGATACTGGAAGAATTCCTAAAAACGAAATCAGAGGAGGAAGGACTACCTCCTTATTCTGACATCATGATAAGCTTGTCGCTCTTGCGTCTCTAAGTATGCCCACTAACTAAAGACGGTGCACTAGTGTCGATAGCAGTAGGGCACTTTATTTCTTTCCCTTGCTGGAGTAGGAGCTGCCGCCTCAAATCCACCTCCCCGAGAAGGCCCTCTATCCAATTTGCTGGGGGGACCGCTCCCGATTAGGGCATTCAAGTCCCGTGATGGACGCTTCTCATAACTAAGGACTGTTGCCCCTCATCCCATTCAAAGATCGAGCTAAGATTATCAAAGATGCTCCCAAACCTCGTCCTCATTGCAAGAAACTCTGGCGAGGCCTCATCAACTGCTATCTCACGTGGAAGCCCTAAAGCTCACCAGTTGGAGGGATAGTCCAAGGCAAACACCACGTCCTTTGCCTGATATCCTGTCGTCAGTTACCATTCGCCCCTTTCCAAAGATGATCCTTATCCCAATTTACTATAGACCAAAACATATAGACCAAGTGGTCCGTATGCACTCCGGCAGCCAACACTCTAGGAAACTTCCAAACTCTTTCGCCTTCCCCTAATACACCTTACTGCGGTGCTTTTCAAAGAATACCGAGAAGGGGGAGCCTTAGTCAAGCCCGTGCTAATGGGTGAAGCGGTGGGGGACATACTCCTCTAGCCGGGCACTGTGAGGAGTCCGATAAGGTAAGACTCCCCCACCAATGCTCAGCATGAACATGAATTCCTTAATTGTTGTGGAAGCACCATCCAGTTCCTTCCCTAATTCATCAACAAAAGCATGGTTGTTGAAGCTCCTGATTGGAAAGAGGTCCTGCCTCATGTTCAAGGAATCATTCCCAAATAGGCCCCGAGCCTCCCCTGGGGTGTGAAATATAGCCCTCTGGTTCGCTATCCTCATCAAGAAGGCCCACAATTTATTCCTTAAGCACTGATGCGTGACATAGGTATCAAGGAAATAAGCCCCCAGGCACTCGTACACATAATGCACAGGAAATGGAGTTTTAAAATCTCAAAAGCTTCTCCTCCTACGATGTTGTTCCCTCCCTCTTTTCCCTTGTAGACCTTTCCACAAGAGATGGCCCCCAAGCCGTGGTATATATTGCACAGGACTGGCTGAGCAAGGGCATACTCACGCACTCTGGCCACGTATAGTACCCCTGGGTGAATGTCGTCCCCCCAGCTAAGAAGCACAAATTTACACAAGATCAAGGCCAAGTAGGCAGCCAAGAAGACACGTTCATCACCAGCCTCGAGTTAATATATGGGAGGCATCTCTTTTGCAACTGCCTTGCCTTTCCCCTTTGGGGCACCCTGACCGCCCTTGGGATAATCTCCATAAAATAATTTCACCCATTCTGTAAAGGTGACCCTACCATTGGTAGAACGGATGATGATAAATTGGTAGGCCTTAAAGATCTTTGGAAGACTGGTTGGCGGCTCTTCATCTCCCAAGTTCGCACCACCAAAGATGACTGAGTTCAGGGGCACGAACTTGTTGTACATGGCCCCGATCATCGGGAGACCTCCAATAAAGTGAAGATCTAGCAAAGATATTCCCGCTTCTCCATGACCATGAAGCCAAGTATTGCTCACATGGCTCCATGTCTCAAACAAACCTTTACTATATTGGAGCAACAGTCATAGTAGCTGCCCGAACACTGGACCGCTATCAATAATGAAGCATGCTCAAGAGTGCTTTTGTACAACGCCAATACCTTGGCAGTCCAGGAAGCATATCCCTTCAGGCATTGGTGCTCCCCCTGAATCCGAAGGCCTTTTGTTGACCACCTTAGTAGTCCTTTAGCCTCTACCATTTGCTTCCCTAAGGTAGGCAAGTTCTCCCCAGAAGCTATGTTCCAATGCATAAAGTGAAGAAGTGTCATCCCTTCTTCAAAACAGACATTGCCATCATTGCCCTCCCACACTTCAAAGCACACGGGGTCAGTAACAAAAGTGATGCTAAGAGGTCACTCTGGCTCACACACTGGCTGGGTCAGCTAAATGGGTTCACCCCTCAATAAGACCTCGCCTATAAAATCATGAGCTCCAATTTCTCCTTCTCTTGGGAGCCTCTTCACATCAGGGATTTGATAAGAAGAGCCAGCCATTATAAAGGGACTTAGCAGTTCACTTCCAAAAAGTTACTAAGACACAGGATCAGTGCCGGTTGAGTCTGTTCAACACTCAAAATCGTTTGAGCCTCTAAAAGACTTAGCTTCGGTGAGCCTCTCAAATGCCCATTGCCAGTTGCCTGTTAACAAATAACGCTGGGTGAGCTTCTCAATGCCCAACGTCAGCTGTGTGTTAAACGATTAGCGCCGGGTGAGGTTGTTAAACACTCAGCACCAGTCGAGCTTCCCAACACCCAGCGCGGGTTGAGCGCCAACAACTAGCGTCAGTTGAGATTGCCAAAACACCCCAGCGCCAGTTGAGTTTTCCAAAAGCCAGCGCCAGCTATGAGCGAATCTCTCACATATGCCTCGAATCCTAGTCGTGACACCTCGAACTCAATTGTGCCAACTGACAACCGTCACCACATCCTTCAACGCCACTTGACACACGAACGAAAGCCAACCGTCACCACGTCTTCAGCAATTATACACTTTCCCCATGACGGTTCACCTCCTACAATCTACGATCCACCTCTTGTGATCGTTTGTCTTTCGTCGGAATGGCAACTCACCGAAAAAACTTTCTCGCCTACGTATTTTGGCCTGGACTTCACCAAAACATCACAGGGAAACTTCTCCAAACTTCCCTTAAGTTCTGAAAAACCTCTGCAAAACCACGAACAGCATCAAAAAGTTACCACAACCCCAAGAAACCCTTCAAAAATTCCCAAAAAACTCCCTAGATGTGTGAAAATACGCACTGCAACGTTTCCCACCTCTTCTACCAGAAAAACATTACACTCAGAACCTCTTTAGTTTCTCGGAGAACTCGCCTTTCCTCACTGCTCTCCCTGCAACTTTACCGAATTCCTAGCAAAGTCTGCTCGCCGAAGGTCATCCCTTCCAAACCGACGGAATCCGGTTGTCTGCCAAAGAACCTTCCCTGTAAAACTTCTGCTGAAGTCTTACTGCTCGCCGGAACTTCAACTAACCGCCCTCTCCTCATCGTTAAAGAAAACTTTTTTCTTAAGTTTTTTTACCCTTGCTGAAAAAAGAGGGAAGAACAAGGTTTTACCCCCTTATTTAGAATACGTTGTCCATGAATGCCCCTCACAAACTAAGAATTCCAGTCTCGTCTAAGGAACGTCAAGCGACAGTTAGCCGCCTTGACCGCAGTCTAAACTATATGACCTTAAACTGTAGCTATGGTCTAAATGCACGACCCTAACTCCATGGTCCAAACTATATGACCTTAAACTGTAGGAGAGGTCTAGTTGCACGACATTAAACTGCACAGTTCTAGTTGTATGACTTTAAACTGCATGACCGCGGTCCAAACTATATGACCTTAAACTGTAGCTATGGTCTAAATGCACGATCCTAAACTCCATGGTCCAAACTAATGACCTTAAACTGTAGTGGAGGTCTAGTTTCATGACCTTAAACTACACAGT